>PVIW01000930.1:107042-257907 GCA_004026585.1 Noctilio leporinus | reverse complement strand
CTTGGCTGGAGACCTGGCTTGCAACCTGCTTATGTGCCCTGGCTGGGAATTGAACAAGCAACCTTTGGGTTTGAAGGACAGCACCTTATCCACTGTGCCACCAGCCAAGGCTCTTTGCTGTGTTTTAGATTCAATTATTGATAGACTTGTATTTTTTGCCATTCTATTGTTCATAGTTTTGATCTTCTTTTTTGTTTTTTTTTTAATAAGTCCTAAGTCCTTTTAACATTTCATAATGGTTTGGTGATGATCATCTCCTTTAGTTTCTTTCTTGTCTGGGAAGCTCTTCATTTGCCCTTCAATTCTAAATGATAGCTTTGCTTGGTAGAGCAATCTTGGCTATAGGTCTCTGCTTTTCATTACTTTGATTATATCTTACCAACCCCTTCTAACCTGCAAAGTGTTTTTTTGAGAAATAAGCTGACAGTCTTATGGGAACTCCACTGTAGGTAACTAAGTTATTTTCTCTTGCTGCTTATAAGATTCTCTCTTTATCTTTAACCTGGCATTTTATTATGATGTGTCTTGGAGTGGGCCTCTTTGCATCCTTCTTGTTTGGGTCTCTGTGCTTTCTGGACTTGCGTGTCTATTTCCTTCACCAAATCAAAAAGGTTTTCTTTCATTATTTTTTCAAAGTGATTTCCAATTTCTTATTCTTTCTCTTCTTCTGCCACCCTTATGATGTGCATGTTGGACCTCTTGAAGTTTTCCCAGAAGCTGCTTACACTGTTTTCATTTGGGGGGGGGGGATTCTTTTTTCCGCTTGTTTTTCTGATTGGTTGTTTTTTGCTTCCTTATGTTCCAAATCATTGATTTGATTCTCGGCATAATCCACTCTACCATTCTTTCTCTGTAAATTGTTCTTTATGTCTATTGGTGTAACCTTCATTTCTGCCTGGGTCTGTTTTATGCTGTTGACGTTTCTTGAGAATGCCTAAAACTAGCATTTTTGAATTCTGCATTTGATACATTGCTTATCTCCATTTTGTTTAGCTCTTTTTCTGGAGTTTTGATCTACTTTTTCATTTGGGCCATGTTTCTTTGTTTTCTCATTTTGACATCCTCTCTATGTTTGTTTCTATGTATTAAGTAGAGCCGCTTTGACTCCATGTCTTGGTAGTGTGGCCTAATGTACTAGGTGTCCTGTAGGGTCCAGTGCACAGCCTCCCTTACCACCCAAGCTGGGTACTTTAAGTGCATCCTTAGTGTGGGCTGAATACACTCTCCTCTCCTTCTCTTACAATTGAGCCTTGGTTACTGTTGTCAGGTTAACAGGAGGAATTTAACCAGGCCAGTCAGCTGCAAGGATTGGTTATGACCACTTGCCACCAATCTCTGCTCTCCGTGGAGGATCACCTGTGCAGAAGTAGGGTGGTGGTGCTCTGACATGGTCTGTAGCTGCGCTGGCCCTGGGGTTCCCTGAGTGGTGCAGGCCAAGGTCAGACCCCACCTGTGTTTTGCCTGAGCCACCCTTCCTGAGCTATAAAGCAATCTGAAATCCTGCCACTTGTGCTGGGCATGGGGATTCCCAGGTGAAGCCACGCTGTGAATCTAACCTGGCTGCTGCTAGTGCTGGGTCTGGGCTCACTGAGGTCAGCTGCTGCTTGTTTGATAGGATTTAGGAAGTTGTGAAGCAGGAGCTGAGACCAGCCATTTATACAGAAAAGCAGCTTGGGTGGGCCCATAAGTTGTGTGGGGTGGAGAGTGGAGTCTCTGCGGATCACCAAAGTGAGTCAAACAATGTTAGCCAGTTGATGGAGTCTCAGACATGGCACCAGCTGGCCAGCTCTGTCTGGCTGGATGTGATTTCTTAAATTCTGTAATTGTCAGGCTTCCATTCAATGCAATTTCTGATCGTTCTGAGTAATGATTGCTCTATATTTTAGTTATAACTTTGGTGTGGCTGCATATGCTGCCAATTTTTTACCAAAAGTAGTCCAGTTCTTAAGAGGACCATAGAATATGAGAAACACTAGTCACCTCCTACATCATTCTAACTAGTGTTTTCATTTTACTCTGAGAAACCTGAGTCTGAGATTTAAATGAGGTAATACAAAGTTAGTAACCTCAAGTCTAGAACAGAATTATTTTTACTTCTAAGGAAGAGCTCCATCCAGGAAACTTTCCTTTACATTCTGAAGGCTTTACTCATATCCCATTTTCCTGGGGAAAGAGGAGCAAGTGGCAGTAAATGAACCAGAAATACCACTATGTAAAAATGATATTTTGGTGGAATCAGGATATAAGATGAAAATTGCCTTGGTCAACTTTACCCTTGAAAATACCTCAATTAGACACCCCACTGGAAGCTGCTGGATGCCCTCTCAATAAGTTCCACACAGCTAGTTTTTTTCATGCAGTGTTGGAAAGATGTGTTGCCTCTTTAGCTGAGCATGGATATGTATTTAGCTTACGTCTAAAGGCTGTGCTAGATGAAAACTACATCTCAGAAAATCACAACTAGAGTGGGTTAACTTCATCTGTTGCAGGATCGAAAGCTACAACCCCAGTCCTCCTAACCACACAGGAACCACGTCGTCCTCCTACTTCTCTACGCAGTTCCACTTCTTGCCCCAGTCAAATTTCACCTTTGCAAGATTTCCTGCAGAACCTCTGTAGAGTCAGCCTTTCCCCTTTCTGTGGTCCTCATTACTCATACTTTTAAATTCAGTTTCTAGTACTTCATCAAAGTTTAAAAAAATATTTCCATATAACCTGAGCACGTAGTCATGTATTTCCAAAGCAGCTTACGAAGTTGAGGGTATAAAGGAAAGAGCACTGGGCAGGAGTCAGAAGACCTGGATTCAAATGTGTATGGCCAGAGCCTGGGTAAGAAACCCATGACATATTCATGGACTATTAAAGCAGAAAGGGCTATGTAACAGCCCTTTCAGCAGAAAGGCAGGGGCAGGATTAGGGGGAGTCAGCAAAGTCTGATGAAGCACCCTGAGGCTGAAAACAGCTCCTTTATTGTCCTTGGTTCTGTAGGGACAAGGGGAGGGAATGGTTACTAGAATTGAAAGAAGATCTCCTACAGGATAGTGCTGTCCCCCACTCCCAACATAACCTAGTAGGAAGTCTGTTGAGGGAAAAACATATCCCAATCTTGCCCTCCTTAGCCACCAATCTCTTGCTTGTGCCTCCCACCCAAAGAACACAAGGGGAAGCCAGAAGGCAAGAGGACTTGATCAATGTAGTTCATAGAGCAGGTTGAAAAATGAGAGATAGTGAATCTTGAGGAGGAAATAAAGATTACCCAGCATGGTATTTCTGTTCAATTCCCTCAGATGAGCTTCCTTATTGTCTGACCTTCAGAATCTTTATTAGTAAAAATGAGTAGGCTGATCATTAAACAGCCTACAATACTACCCTATATGGCATTCAATAATACTATCTATGACTCTAGATTAAAATAATACGCATGTATCAATACTTTAGATTTCAGAGGTGGATAGTCTCAGTAGACCAGGATTTGAGGGCTGCTATAAAAACTTTCTGAAGCAGTAAGTGGAATTAGAAACCCAAGTCTATGTAACATAATTCAATGCTTAATAAATCTTTGAGAAAAACAAACCTTACTATTCATCATTTCTAGGTTTCAAAAAATGTTACCTTATGCAGCTCTGTTTATGCAACATACTAATATGAGTCCTGAAAAATTATTCAGTTCTTTTTTGTGATGAGATCTCTGCTTGACCCTTGATTTTTAAATGACCTTAGTAACCTTATCCGACCTCTTTGGAGCATCTTTCAATCACTTGTAAATAGAGAAATTTTACCTATCAAAACATTCTGTTTGACTGTGGGAGTCAGGAGGCAACCCTTTTTAAAAAGTATTAGCACAACAGGTGGGATTGACTTTGCAGGGAATGGGTGGGTGGGGAGGGGGACAGAGGGGAGCAAAAAGGGGATGAATGTAATACAACAACAATAAAATTTAAAAAAGAAGAAAAGAAAGTATTAGCATCCAGAGGTTTCAAATCTAAGAAACATTCAGGAGTCCTTTATGGGTGTCCTTGTTCCAGAGATGGGGACTGATAATCAGTTTATCAAGTTTATTTCTGTCTTTCAACCTGTCCTGTGCCAGGCAGGCAGGAACAAATCCCGTGCCAGGCACCTGGAAACAATGCTTAGCAAAATGAAGCCCCTGCTTCTAAACAAGAGAAGAATCATCTACAAACATATACATATAAACTACATAGAAATATAAGGTAAATTTATATAAGTACATAAAGAACATAATACAAGATCATGGAATAAAATGATGAGGTTGGCACTCTGGGTGGAGGAGGTAACCACTTGAGCCAGGATACACAGGCTTAGGAGGATGTCAATTGTGGATACGAATGAAATTTTTATTCCACATATTTTGTTCCATTTTTTTGGCACAAAAATCAGAATGTTTTCAAAATTCTGAGATCTTTAGAAGATAGTATTAAAAGAAGCAAATCAGTAGTGTTTGTTTTAAAAGATTAAGAAATATGACTAAGAACTGCAAAAGATAAAATATCCTAAGCTGATAATTTATTACAAAACTCATAAATGTTTGTGTAAAATGTCTCACAGGGGTTATTGTTGGATCCATAGGTGTCTGGGGTGAGGGGTGGGGCAGGGAAGCAAAGGGCTAGACGTCTCTAAAGGAAAGAAAACCAGCATCAGGACGTTGAGAGAGAAGGAGGGGAGAGAGGAAGAAGTCCACTCCTGTGAACATTCAGATGGCTATCAGTCCACATTATGTAAATTCGAAGCTACATACATAAGTGTGGAGTGATTATCAATAGGCAAAGCAGATTCCTATGTTATGGGCTATGGTTTAAAAGTTTTTTTTGAAGTGTGTTTTATTTTAGTGTTAGAATGATTGCCAAGGTGGGGGTCAGGAAGGGAAGGAAACATTGAATGAAGTTTGCAAAAGAAATACTCTTGTATAGTCAATCCACATGCAGAGTTTTGCTTCTTATGTGGTACAGAGATAAATGTTGAGGCCAAATTTGCTATCTTTTTGCATTTGCAGTTTAAGGACATGATCATTATCATCCAGATCTGGAGCTTCCATGATTCAATGATGAAATAGTTCAGAAAAAATGCTCAGAAAATAAGTGGTAATTCTATATAATGCCACAGAACAATCATGACTTCAGATCTGTAAATTGCATCTCTGATCGCAGTTCCATGGTATTTGAACTTAAATATTTCCATCAGCACAACCAAAGATATATAGAGTTAAAATTTTTGCTCCAATATCTCAAAAGATTTAACAAGAACTGGGTAGAGCCCTTATGTCTCACCTATATGACAGCTTCAGCTAATCACAAAAATCAAAAATGTTGTCCTTATATTAGTAAGTTATTTTAATGCAATTCCTGGAAATAATGTAAAAACACCTTGGACTTGATGTCCTGCCAGGTGTGATAAGTGGGCAATTGAATCCTTTCTCTGCTCTGAGCAAAATACACTGGTAGGTAAGTTGTTTAGCACATCAGGTGATAACATTAATATTAACTTCGGAGATGGAAAATTCTACCAGTTCAAAGTAGAAACTGATGACTAACTTCATCAAAACATTGATGACGATTGATTCTAATAGTACACTCATATCAACTCTATAAATAACACATCAGATGAGTTTCCAGTTTTTGAGGAAAGTTGTTCTTGTGAAAATATTTTTATGTTCGCATATGAATAGTCACTACAATAATTTGATGACTTAGTTAAAGTGTACAAATAGTATTATATTAAATCCAAGTAACCTGAAATGGATGCCTTCTCTTGAAAGAAGGCTAAAAATGTTTCCAATAGTTCATGAGTCTAAGAAAAGTGAAAAAAGAAAAAAAGGAAAAATAAAGATTCTAATGAAAATAATGATTCTAGCTTTAAGTATGTTGTTCCCACTATTTTACATGACATTCTTCCTAAAAGAGGCAAAACTGATCAGCACTGAAGGCTGTGTGCTTGTCTCGCCACATATAAAAGTCATAAATAATTTGAAGTTTTCACTTTCGTTTCAGCTAAGACAATTGAGAAAGCACATCGCTAACAGTGGTTTTCACTCTGGTTTAGATGTGATCTGCTGCTCACAGATGAGTCGTATTAAACTGTCTAAATCAAAAACCTTTCAGAGAGGTAATTCTGAATAGGATCTATCATTAATGCTGGATTTGGATAGGAGAAATTATAAATAAAATCATTCCCAGGAGCCATAACTCCCTTTCCAAGTGTGATTCCTTCTTTTTCATGCAATGATCTTCTTAATGAACACTATGTCCTTAAATTACAGTTTAACAAAAACTTCCCAGCCTAATGGGCAAAAAGAAGTATCGACAAATGAGAAAAAGTGGAATATGCAGAAATCTTTTTTTGTCCTATATATATTACTATTCCAGCCTCATTTTATAAGTGCCAATTGATGCTCACCACTGATTGCTCCATGATGGAAAGGCAAATTTCAGCAAATAAAGATTTGGTATATCATGAAACAGCTTTGGTGAGCATTGAATCCACTGACTCTTAGTAATTCAAATTAAGTATTCAGTGATGTGGCTACAAATATTTGAGAAAATTGGGCAAAATACACAACTACTGAACAAACTGAGTTTTTTAAAAAATGTAAGGAAATAATGTGCTATCAGTCATTTTATTAAATAAATAATAAAACTTAAAAAAGCAAATGTTATAAATTATATGTATATGTTTTAACTTCCCAAACAAATTATGATACATTGAACAAAACATACTCAGTCAAGTTTCTTTTCTTTTATTTATTAGATTTTATTTTTAGAATAGTTCTAGGTTTACAGAAAATGGAGCTGATAGTATGAAGTTCCCATATACTCCCTTTTCTTCTGCTCATAGTTCCTATTACTATTAACACCTTTTATTAGTATGGTACATTTCTTATAATTGATGAATCAATACTGATGCATTATTATTTACTAAAGTTTATATTTTAAGGTTCATTCCTGGTGTTATACAGTTCTATGGGTTTTATCGAGTTTTGCCAAATTTTGTATTTGTCTTTATCTAATTTTGTTCTTTTGCATAAAAATTAAGATTAATTAATATGTGTCTGAAATATATTGTAATGTCTATATTTTGCAATTAAATTTTCATATAGATCATTCTAGGAAAAAAAGTCCTTGGTTCAGAATAGGACACTTACAAATAAATAGATGGCATAGGAAAGAATCTGAGTAGTTCTGGGAAAAGATACTCTAGAATGTGCAGACAGAAACTACGTTGATTTTGGCCTTGAGCATCATGGTGTCATGCATTCTTAAGTCTTAGCAGTTAGGTGTGTCTGGCTATTGATTTATTTATTTATCTTTAATGAAAATATTTTATTTATTTATTTTTAGAGGGAGTGGAAGAAAGGGAGAAAGAGAGGGAGACATCATCAGTGTGTGGTTGCCTCTTGAGCACCCCCAACTGGGGACGTGGCCTGTAACCCAGGCATGTGCCCTGGTGGGGAATCAAACTGTATATCCTTTGGTTCTCAGAACAGTGCTCAATCCACTGAGCCCTACCATCCAGGGCACCTGGTTCTTTAAATGCACCCCTAACACCAAATAGCCTGGCCATAGAAACCTCTGACTGCTTGCCACGGCTACCCACTGCCCACCAGTTTAGCCAGCTTGCATTTTGTAGAGAAGACTCTGGCATCTGCGCCATTTTGCTCCAGGAACCACCCTAAGTTTTGTCATGTGCCTCTCTGCCTGTTGCCTTTTAGGTCCATGCTCCAGCCATATCCCAGCCACTTGACTTTTGCCCAGTGGAGATGGAGAAGCTTATTTTCTTTGCTCAAGGAATTCACAATGGAGTTAGTAGCAGAGGGTAGCCCATGGCTGGATGTGCTCAGTTTTGCAGTACAATGCGCATCTCACATGCTCTTTTAAATTTGAATTTGGTTGCCAACAATTAAAAATTAGAAAATTTCACACATAAAAAATCTTGATATCTAACTCCTCTTGAAAAATCAGATGAAGCTCTGCACTTAAATTGCTAACAATCAGCTATAGATGAGTAACAGCTAATCCTCCTCTGAACAGATCATATGCTCCTTAGTTTGACATAGTCCCCACCTCTCCCTATTGTGTGGCACTTAAGTCTCTGACTGACTGCATTTGCATTATCTAGCTGGCCTCTATAAACAGTTGAGTTTGCAACCCTTAAAGTAGCTGGCTATTTTTGTGTTCCCAGTGGTCAAAGAAGCCTGGGATCATCTAAAATATAACCCTACACCACGTTCTGCCATTCACCATACATTGATAGAAGAAATAAGTGCCCAGTATGGGCACTTCTGCTTTTTTGTGCCATGAAAACCCCAGGGCCACACTTTTTTTTCCCCTCACTATACCTCTTATTTTAAAACTCCCAACTGCTTTAGTGAAATGTCCCTTTATGGGAAAAAGAGCTGCTGACCACCAAGCCAAATACATGGTCTGGAAGCATTATCTGAGGGTGTCTTGAACCTGAAGTTAATCACGATGGACCCACCATACTTGGACTTGGAGTACCTTAGCCCCCTTGGAGGGTTCTTTTTTCCAAGGATTTTACAAGCTTTCAACTCACTGGCCTTAGGTCAGTTCTTGCCTTGCAGGCTTGCTGAAATATAGAAGAAGGTAACAAAGACTTTTCTCCATCTGCCCTCCTGATCCTACAGCCCTTGGCCACTAGCCATCAGCCTCACAGAAACACATGCTCCCTGCCCCACTGGACCTACTGTCAGCCAAGCCTAGAAGGATCAGTCGACTCTTCCCATTCTACCTCCAGAGTAATAATCAAAGCATCGAAAAGGTGATTTAAGCCATAGACTTGTTTGTCTCTTGTACCTGGAAATTGGGTCAAATTGAAATTCAAAAATGGGATCTACAAGCAGATGCTCACCTGTATCCTGTAGAACCTAGATCTCATCCACTATAAAGGGATAGGAAGTCCAACAGAAGCACCTTTAAGGAATAGCTCCATGTGAGCATGCCCCAGGAATAGCCTTTAATAGGCATGTCTTTGTTCTCCTCCATTTTTTCAATGCTGGGGACAGTGCCTAACACATTTACAGACATTCAGTAAAGATCTGTGGAATAAGCGAACCACCCCTTGTTTTTTGTAGCCTTATTTGCCCCTGATCGCTAGCTTCTGGTCTTAGTCTCACACTCTGCCTTCAGCATCTTTCACTTACAGCCTGATTCAAGCCTGACCTCCCAATATTTTGAATCTGACATTTACTTTTTCCTTTGCCATAATGGTTTATAAATATCTCTGTTTTCAGATTTGTATGCTCTGTATTTCTCATGAAAAGAGCTTGGAAGGCCGGGTCATTTTGTTTCCGGTTCTAGTTCTAACAATGGGTAAGTTTTATAACCTCTCTGGGGCGCTTAGGAAAATGGGTTGGATGATCCAAGTGTGGGAAGTAGGTATGATATTTCCTAGTTGCCATTTAGGAATGTTAAAATTTTGGGGGAGTCTTGCAATAAAGAAAATCTATTCGATGTTGTTTAAATACAGCATTTCTCAAAATTATTTTGATTAAGGAAGAGCTCTTTTTGCCCCTCCATATAATACCTATTCACACACCAGGTCTGTCCAGAAAAAGTCCAGCTATTGTTAATGTGATGAGAATGGTTTGCATAAGTTCCATGTAACCTGGCAGCCAAGGAGAGTGGACTAGAATGCACATGTGTAAATAGTGACAACTTCACTGTACTAGTCATTGGGGGCAGTAGACACTGTTTAATGAGCATATGTACTGTGTGGCCATTACATTCAAAATGACTGAGAGAGTAGAGCATTGAATCAGATTTTGCATTAAGTCTGAACATTCCTCTTCAGAAACTATTCAGAGGATTCAGAAGGCCCAGCTGTGGGCAACTGGCGATTAGCGGCTTCATAACGGCAAAGTGCCTGCTCATGCATCAGATCTTTTGCAGTTTTTTTGCAAAACATAAAATCATCCAGGTGATTAAGCCCCACTACAGCCCAGATTTGGTATACTGCGACTTCTGACTTTTCCCAAAACCAAAATCACCTTTGAAAGGGAAGAAATTTCAGACCATCAATGAGATTCAGGAAAAGGCGATGGGGCAGCTGATAGCAATTGGGAGAACTGTGTGAGATCCCAAGGTGCCTATTTTGAGTCATCATTGTCCTATGTATAATGTTTCTTGTATCTTCTTCAGTAAATGTCTCTATTTTTCATAGTACGTGACAGGATACTTTCTGGAGAGACCTCATATATGGAAGTAGGATTCCAGGGAAGAGACACACTTTGGGAATTGCAAAAGTAGAGACTTTGGAGTCTGTTTGAGGACTAACATTATCTGATTAAATCTACTTACATTAAGGTAAAGGGCAAGGACACCTCATCGCCAAGCAAACGGTATGAAATTAAGAGTATGACTGGATCTAAGATCATTTTCTGAAAGGAAGCTATAGTGTCCCTCTTTATCAACTTCCTTTTGTTGATCCTTTACTATGGATCTGTCATTTACCAACAATTAATGAGGCCAAATAGCGTCAGAGCCTCCACCTTCCTAATAGGGGGCATCTAAGTTGGATTGAGTGTAGGGGGTCCGGGAGCCAGCTGCAGCTTTTTATCTTTGGTGACAACAAGCAGTTGTGTTCCTTCTGGGGCAGTTACCGGGTTCATGAATAGTGCCACAGTCTTTTAAAGCCAGGACTGCTCTTTTGATCTGCAAGTTCATATGACTCCAGCATGGGCAAGGCCTTCTGTCCCAGTCTTCCCTCCCCCGTTCTGTACTTGTCTCTGCCCTTGCAGGGGTTTAGGCTTCCAGCCAGAAGGAAAGCAATGAGCTGCCCAATTCAGAGAAATAAAGGAAAACAGCCCCCTCCCCAAGTTGATGGTCAATAGCCGTGGGGAGATATAATAAACCTCTTCATTAAGGAAATGCAGCTTTTAGATAAGTGAAGAATTCTACCTCTAAACCTATTCTTCAGAACTTGCGACGGTTTCACAGGGTCAGAGGCTATCATGCTGCCATGGAGATAGAATTTGAGTATAGACTTTGAGGGGCTTTTCCCTGCATGGTTGTCCTTTATCCAGCCCCACCTTGTAGTTTGGTAGGTATCTTCTTCTTCTTTTTATTTTTTTTTTTAAGTGAATTGTGAACACAACTTCTGATGCAAAGAGTTAAGGAGCATGGATACATTTTTAGAGTAATTTAGGCATTTATTTATTTAGAATCTATTCATTTCAAGCAATACTGATGCCTATCAGCTTTGCAGAGACTGCTAGGAAAACCCAGGCTTCCTGCCAGCCACAATAGTACAAGATTGGTGGAGGAGGGGAACTCCGTCACTGGTGTCACCTCTACCAAATGGAATAAGAGCTTTGCGGTTTTCTGACCAAAAATGTTTCTTCCTTCCTGTGTCCAGACCTGGGAAGACATTCACTTCATTTTTTATAGAGCAAGCTCCACCCATAAGTAAAAGATGGCCAAGAACATTTTTCCCAATAACTAAAATTCCCATTTTTAGAGCCATTTCATAAGCTTCAAGCATCATCCCCAGAAGATCCCAGCTAAGATATGGTACTAAGGTGGACCCTGCCCACCGTACATGACTTTCCATTACCCTCCACCTATCCTGCTGCACATCTCCTTCTGCCTCGTTCTGATCCATACCCACTGGCCTCCTTACAATTGTTCAAACACTCTAGGAATGTATCCAACTCAGGGTGTTTGCACTTGCTAATCACTCCAACTGGAATGATCTTCCTTGGATGTGCACATGGCTCACCCTCTCCTCTCCAAGAGTCATTGTGTAAGTGAGCCCACCGTAATCACCTTATTTAAAACACCAGTTTGCCCATCCAACAGTTCCTACTGTCCTCCCTAGCTTTATTTTTCTCCATAGCACTTACCACTGTCTAACATCTCTTTTGCTTATCTATTTTCTTTTTGGTCTGCTTCTCCCTCTAAATGCTGCCATGATGGCAAGGATTTTGACTGTTTTATTTGCTGCTATAATTGTATCAGTAAAATGCCTAGAACAGTGCCTAGCCATAGTAGACATTTAGTGGCTATTTTTTTAATGGGATAAATGGGTTGTGTAGCTAACTACCACCTAGTGGAGATTAAGGACCTCATATAGGGGGCATTAGAACTGGTAAGTTTTGACTTTGGCCTCAGCACACAGCTCCAAGGGGAAAATCTAAAATCACACAGGGTTCTGGGCACACCGTTGGCTAACATAGGGGGTAAACATATTAAAGACGCTCATTTTTTAAAAAAATATTTTATCTATTATTTTCAGAGAGAGAAGAAGGGAGAGAGGCAGAGAGAGAAAGAAACATCAGTGTATGGTTGCCTTTCACCTGCCTCCAGCTACGGACCTGGCTGGAGACCTGGCTTGCAACCTGGTTATGTGCCCTGGCTGGGGAATTGAACCAGCAACCCTTGGGTTTGCAGGCTGGAGCCTTATCCACTGTGCCACCAACCAAGGTGGAAATGCTCATTGTTTAAGCCACAAGAATAGTACCTAGTGGTGTTTTAAGCACTTTCCTCAGTCCTCTTTCCTACCATTTATGAGTTTCTTCTCATCATCAAAACTGCAGCCATGAATGCTGTTAACCCTGAGCACTCTGTGCTTCCTGGCACAGCCAGTGGTGAATGGTTCCATCAGAAAAGAACCCTATTTGGCTTAAACTCATGCACAGATGAAGAAGACTCCCACACATTCTCCATGAACCAGCAATTCTGCCTCAATTAGTGGCACTTCCACTCTCCTGCCTCTACCTTAAGGCCATCTTCAAATTCTCTCTGACCCTTTATACGCAGCTAGTTGGCAGGCCATGGCAATTGCATTTCCAGAATGCCTCTTGCATTCTTTGCCTCTCTCTCAGGTTCGTCACCACAGCCTAGTCTGGCCCTCCTCAGCTCTTAACTGACTATGGCAATAGCTGCCCAACTGGTTTCCTATCTCTAGTTTCTTCCTCCTCCATCCCATGTTCTGGATCAGCTGCCACAATTGTATTCCCAAAGAACACATATAATGTCACTCTCACTCTTCTTACAAAATGGCTCCCCATGACCCTCGAGATGGATCCTTTCATCTATCTTCCAGGCTTTGAACCCACTAGCTCCCCAAATAAACACTCCACCATAGCCTTGTCTACACATGTCCCAAGCACTTTTTATCTCCTAAATAAAATATGCTCTCCACTCTTCACATCTGTGGGTTTTTTCCTCCTCGTTCTGTCTACCTCCTTCTAATCATATGCCCTCCTTCCTTGTCTGTTTAAATCCTATCCAGAGATCCCTCCTGGCCCATTTGTTGATTCACTGTCAGCCATTCAGTCAATCAGAGCAATGATGGGAACTCTTAACCCTCTCTCCCTCAGATCGCCTATGTCAGAAATTATCCTTTTCCCCCTGTATATCTCCCATGCATTTATCACATGCTCCCCTACTTAGGGTTATTATTCTCACATACACCATTATTTCTCCAGCCAGTCTCATTATGTGGTCCTTAACGGCAGAGATTTTTGTGCCTCTATTTTATTCCCCAAGTCCTTTACATGACAGCTTGTTCATAGCAGATGCCCACACCTATGTTTTTGGGGGTTGCCCCTAACAATATATGACATCTGTCCAGAAAGTATCCCACCATGTAGTGTAAAAAGTATAGACATTTATTGAAGAAGATACAAGATATAAGAAACATTGTACATAAGACAATAACACCTCAGTCTCCTTCAAAGTAGGCACCTTGGGACCACACACAGTTCTCCCAATTGCAGCACAATGTTCCTTCTGCGCTGGTAGCAGAAGCTGTGGAACACCTTTTGCCATAATATGTTCCATGCCAGGATTCTGTGTCAAAATCTCAGACACAGTAGTTTTTGGAATCCCCACATCAACTTCTAGTCATCACACTGTCAGTCGCCTATCTTTGTTGATTACAGCACATACACACTCAGCATTCTCAGGTGTTCTGCTTGTTGCAGGCCTTCCAGAATGTGGATCACCTTCAACAGATCCTTGACCATCTTCGAAGTGTTGTGCCACACTTTTATTTGTGCTGCTCTCATTGCATCCAACCCCAAAGCCTCTGAATCATCTGAATAGTTTCCAAAGAGGAATGTTCAAACTTAGTGCAAAATTTGATGCAGATGCCTTGCTCTACTCAGTCATTTTGAATGTGATAGCCACATGGTACACATGCTCACTCAATGGTGTCTACCACCCCCACTGACTAATACAGTGAAGTTGTCATTGTTTACACATGCACATTCCAGTCCACTCTCCTTGGCTGCCAGGTTACATCTATATTGTGCAAACCATTCTTATTATATTAACAATGGATGGACTTTTTCTGGACAGGCCTTGTATCTCCTCTAAGAGTCACTGTAATCCTTCCCAGGCCATGTCATCAATTACAACTGGTGAGCCATCGGTAAGAAATATTTCCCCTCACCCATCTACACAGTCAGCAGAGCTCAGAGTCCTCAAGGTGGCCAGTTGTCATTCAAAGCTGAGTGAGCTAGAAGCTCAGGGTAGAAAATAAGTATTACACAACTTCCTCCAAGATGAATTTTAAAAAGGAAATTATCAGGGTGAGAAGAACAGAGACTCGATTTACCAGTTCAGGCTGTTGTACCAGGTGCATACACATGATTTATCTCCTCAGTGCTCTGTGGCACACACCTGGATATCCTGGTCTCTTGTTTGGGGGATAGGAAACTTGGTGTTATGTAAAACAAATATGAAATTAGAAGGGTAGTGTGAGAGAATAAGAAGAAAAAAAAAAAAAAAAAAAAAGGAGAGAAGGAAGGAATGAAGGAAAGAAGGGAGCAAGAAGGAAGGACTTAGTTTCATCTTGCCAGGCAAGAAGAACATAATGGAAGAAATTAAGCAGGATATTTGTAATATGCCAATGTATAGCCTCTGCTGTTGGGTCTAACTCATCACTATTGTCTAAGATTTTTCTGGCTGCTTGGTACATGTTCTGCCACACTGTTAGTACGGACTTTCCACAGTTACCAGTTTACATGTCCTCTCTTTTCTTGACTGTGAACCCTTAAAGGAAGAAGTATGTCCCTTTACCTCTGTTTCCTTGGCTAAGCACAGCATCTGGCATATAGTGGGCACTAAAGATAGGTATGTTGACCCCTGGCTGGTGTGGCTCAGTGGATTGGTGCTGCCTGCAAACCCAAAGGTTACTAGTTCTATTCTCAGTCAGGGCACATAACCAGATTACAAGTCAGATCTCCAGGCAGGTCCTTAGCTGGAGGCAAGTGGAAGGCAATCATACATTGATGTTTCTCTCCCTTTCTGCCTCCATCCCTGCCCTTCTCTCTGAAAATAATAATTAAAAAATAAAAATAAAATACTGGACATCAAACTATACTACAAAGCTACTATCATCAGAACTGCCTGGTATTGGCATAAGACTAGACATAGATCAATGGAACAGAATAGAGAGCCCAGAAATAAACCCAGGACTCTATGGTCAATTAATATTCCACAAAGGAGAAAGGAACATAAAATGGAGTAAAAACAGTCTCTTCAACAAGTGGTGTTGGGAGAACTGGACAACAAGATGCAAAAAGATAAAACTAGACCACTAACTTACACCATTCACCAGAATAAATTCAAGATAGACAAAGGACTTAAACATAAGCAGTGTCACCATAAAGGTGCTGGAGAAAAATATAGGCAGTAAAATTTTTTGATATCCTATGCCGAAATATGTTTGCTGATACTTCACCAAGGACAAAGGAAATCAAAGAACAAATAAACAAATGGGACTATATCAAAATGAAAAGCTTCTGTTCAGATAAAGAAAACACCTGCAAAATTAAAAGGGAACCAACTGTATGGGAAAACATATTTGCCAACGATACCTCAGACAAGGGTTTGATATCCAAAATATATAAAGAACTAATATGACTCAACACCAGGGAGACAGACAACCCAATTTAAAAATGGGCAAAAGACCTGAACAGACAACTTACTGAGGAAGATATACAAAGGGCCCAAAGGCATATGAAAGAATGCTCAACATCTCTAGCCATTAGAGAGATGCAACTTAAAACCACAATAAGATACCACCTCACACCTGTCAGAATGGCAATCATCACCAAATCAACAAACAACAAGTGTTTGCGAGGATGTGGGGAAAAGGGAACCCTGGTGCACTGTTGGTGGGAATGCAGGCTGGTGAAGCCACTATGGAAAACAGTATGGAGTTTCCTTAAAAAGGTAAAAATGAAACTGCCTTTTGATCTAGCAATTCCACTACTAGGAATATACCTGAAGAACCCTGAAACACCAATTCAGAAGAACCTATGCACACCTATGTTCATAGCAGCATTATTTACAATAGCCAAGTGCTGGAAACAGCCTAAGTGCCCATCAGTGGATGATTAGATCAAAAAACTTTGGTACATTTACACAATGGAATACTACACAGCAGAAAGAAAGAAGGAACTCCTACCCTTTGCAATAACATGGATGGAGCTAGAAAGTATTATGCTTAGTGAAATAAGCCAGTCAGTGAAAGACAAATACCATATGATCTCACCCATTACAGGACAATACTGAACAAAACAAACAACAAGCAATACAGAACGAGATACATGAATACAATGAATAGACCTTCAGTGGGCAGGGGGAAGGAGGTTGGGGGGACGGGGAGGAAGAGGCAAAGAAGGAGAAGAGTTTAGTCAAGAACCTAGTATGGAAGAACCATGGACATGGATAACAAGTGGGATTAAGTTTGTGGGGGAGTGGGTGGGTGGGGAAGGTGACAGTGGGAGTAAAAAGGGGATGGATGTAACATAACAATTATATTTTTTAAAATAAAATAAAAAATTAAAATTAAAAAATAAAGATAAGTATGTTGATGATGATAATATAAAGCTACTTCCCAAACTCCAATGACTAGCAAGCCAACTTAGTGCTTTTAGTTCTAGCCAAGTACGACCACCTTTACAAGTATTTGCTTCTTTCAATTGGCTCATGTATTTTTTTTTAACTTTGTGCCATTCATTGCAATCATATCTGTGAAATCACACATATTGATGAATGGGTTATAGTTTTCCTGATCCATACAAAAATAAGTAGATAACAATTAAACAGTATTCATCAGTACACCTGCAGCAGCCAGATCATGTTTGGGAAGCCCTGATTAATCAAGCTTTGTTCCCTAAAACTGTGAAATAATTAAGTGTATCAATTCTATACTTTAGGCCTTTCAGTATGAGCCCTGTATACTCTCATCAATGCTGTCTTTCTTGAAGAATGCTAACACTTTGTTTAAATATTTGTGCACAAATTAGTTAATTTAATCTGTATTTGAGGAAAGAGGGGTTATTTTATCATGTTTCCAGATATAGTAATTAGGTTGAATCTGATCTTGAGAAGATATTTGACCATTTTGGCAACCAGTGATGAAGATTTTCTCAAACCCTGATTTTCCTCCTCTTTCATCTTATCACCCCCAATGTCTTCCCAAAATATAGACCACCTATTTGGAAAATAACTTAAAAATCCTCCAGAGAGTAAATAAGTGATGTGCACAAGCAGTAATTCACAAGAGAGGAAATGTAATTAATCAACAAGGATATGGGAAAGTACACCACCCTACTAGTAGTCAAAGAAATTCAAATAAAATTCACGTAGTAGATCACTTTAAATTTTTAAATAAGGAGGATTTTTAAAGAAATAGTGCCTAATGCAAATGGAGGTGGGCTGAAATTGATGCTCACACCTTGAGCATGGCCAATTGATGCATAGTGACTTTGTGAAGTGGTATAACATTTCCAACTCGCAGCTTGGCAACATGAATCAAAGGTTCATGATTGCAATAAGGCCTTTGATCCAGTGGTAATTCAATTTCTATACATTCAGTCTATTAAAATAACTGTACATGCAGAATATATTGTACACATGAAAATGTTTGTTACTATATGATGTATACTAGTGAAAAGTGAGAAAGGACCAAAATACCAACAATGAAGGTAATGAGTAAAATTTGTAGTCGCCATTCATTCAGAGGATGATCATGAAAGCATTTTATGACATGGCAGAATGCTTTGGGTAGAGCAGGATATAAAATTTTATAGATAACAATGATAAATATGTCAACACATATGCATGTAAACAGAGACTACTAGAAAACATGCTTGTTTTGGGCAGGGCAAGTCTGCATAATAACTAAGCACTCAAACTATGGCATCCGAATATTTGTGTTTGCAGCTCAACTCTGCTGTTTATTAGCTTTGTGACCTTCGGCCAGTTGCCTAACTTCTCTAAGATTTAGCTTTTCTCATCTGTGAAATGCAATCGCAATCTCACCATGTTGTTATGAGCATTGAGTAAGTTAATTTATGTAAAACATTTAGCACAGGGCTGGCACTTGGTGGCACTGACTAAATAGTTATTCATCTTGCAAATATTTGTCAATCATTGGCTATGTGTAAGACACCTCATGTGCTGGTAAATCACAGGGAAGTTTCATCTCCTTTCTGTTTTCTGCAATATGTTTATTTTATTTTTTACAAGGAAACATCTCACTGCTCCTGCCTTAATTGGCCACCCTATCAGCAGGCTACTCTTAGACTATGCTAATCATTCTTCCTGACTTTTCCTCGCTCACCCATGACAGATTAAGGGCTGATCATGTCAAACCTTGTTTTGGCATCTTCATGGGGTTCTCATTGCTTGCAATGAGACAAAATCCAACAACTTTATTTAAGGATTTTTAAATTCTGGCCCCAACATACCCTCGATGTGTCTGTCATTCCTTGTCATTTTCTCTCTGCACTTTCTAGCTCAAACTCCTTATCTCCCCCATCCCAAACCTGTATAGGACAGCCACCGGCAGAGCCCTTGATTCTATGCTGCATAACAGCAGTTTGGAAATTCTAGATGCCTTGAAAATGGTAATTCTAGGTCAAGAATTCAGATTCAAAAATGTGGCCTGAGGCCTAGGAGTCTGTTTCTTTCATAAGCAACCTGCATGTTTCTGAAATGTGGTTCAGGGGTATCATGTGAGAAACACACTTTTCCCTTCTTCGATGGAGGAGCCGCTTCTCCTGCCTGGTGGATACCTCTGCACCCTGCTAGACACAGATGAAAAGCTTGTTATGTTTTTCCACCTTCCTGGGGCAAAGATCGTCTCCAGTCTCTGGAATTCAGTGGTATTTTATCAAAACTTCTACTGAGACTACCATTTCCTTGTGCTTTCTTTACTTGTTTACTTCTTTAGGCATTTCTTCCACTGAACCGTAAGCCCTAGATTTCAGGAATTATTTCTCATTTGCCCGTACAGCCCCGTGCCGTACATGACATAAACACTGGCACTTGGTAGAAACTAACAGATGTCTATGGGATGTGCTTGCGCACTCATTCATTGGCATTAACTGTGGACGATGGGATGATTCCATCGGCTATGCCGAGCTCTCATTCATTTGTAATCACCAAGGCTGACCTTACTGATGCTGATTATTGGCTCTGCTCATTTACCTCCCAGGCCATGCAAAGGCAGCATACTTTCTCACAAAGGCAATTTAGTAGGTAACCTGCCACCACATAGCTATGCCACCACATAGCTAGCCAGGCACCATGAGGTTCAACACGAAGGGTGTGTCAGTTCCAGTCTGGAAGAGGTTAGCCAACCTTGGGAAATCCCACTGCAGACAGATGAAGATGGCATAAACCCAGATGTTTGGTTGTCCTGTGCCCAGATCCCAACAAGCTCACCTTGAGCTTTTTTGCTTAAATGCTAAACTATCATAGTGGTTATTCATATGAGCCCTTGAAGTCAGACTACTTTGGTTAGAATGACAGATCCACCATGTGACCCTGGACATGTTCTATAACCTCTCTGTGCTTCAGTTTTCCCTGCCTATGAAATAGAACTAATAATAGTACCTAACTCAGAGAGTTGATGTGAAGAGTAAACAAAAATATATACAACTTTTAGAATTACATTTGGTTCATAGTAACTGCTCAACAATAGGCAGCTATTATAATTAGATTTCTAAGCTATAACATGGATTCAATGCAGAATTTAGATGAAGGTTTTGCTCTGTTTTTTTTTTTTTTTTTTTTAACCAAACATGTGCTAACATTTTCTGTAGTAACCTTTGTCTTTGCTTAACTCCGTCCTTAGAAACTGGAATTATTATTTATCAGATTGGCTTCAATTCCACAGAACAGGCAAAAACCAAGGTAATATCAAGGTAATAGAATCTCTAATTCACGTGTTGGGGATAAGTTTGAAGTTGGAAAAATATGGCAAAGGAAAAAGTAAAAGTAGAAGGAAAGAAATTAAGCATCCTAAAAATGATAGAATGAAGACAAACTTTGAAAAAAATAAACAGATAAGAAACTACATCCCATCTATTTAAACTTACTAGCAATATCTGCATTAAAAATATGCCTTCCACCTTTTATCCCTTGTAGAAAACTAAGGCAAGTGCCCTCTCTCAGCGTTGAGAGCCTATTATGGGCCAAATGTGGAGCTTGGCACTTCCCACGAATTGCCTCTTTTCTCATTAACTAGGAATCACTATTTTTCTGATTTTACAGGAGGAAAGCTAAACAGCTATATTACAAATAATGGCAAAACTCGATTCTCTCCTTCTCTGAGATAGCTCCTAAGTTAGGAATTTGGTCTTACCACACTGCTTTCTCCTCGATCCTAATTATGCCTCTTACAGACTTTGGAGTGGTGTTTCACAGTCTAGGGATTAATAAATATTTATCCCAGGCCAGTTTCCAGTTCTAGCTTGGCAGCCCCCAAAGCCAGTGCAGAGGAAATGCCTTTGATAACCCTTGTTGAAATCTAGCCCCTGGAATCCCAGAATGTGACCTTATTGGAAATAGGGTCATGCAGACATAATTAGTCAAGTTAAGATAAGGCCATACTGGAGGCCATAATGAAATAAGGTGGATCCTTAATTCAATGTGATGGCATCTTTAGAAGATGAGGAGAGGAAAAGAAGGGGAAGGGTCTAGTCAAGAAACTAGTATAAATGACCCCTGGACATGGGCAACAGGGGCGGAGAGTTAACTGTAAGAGAAGAGGGGAGAACAATGGGTGAAAAAGTGAGACAACTGTAATAGAACAAAAATAAAAACAAGAAGATGAGCAGAAGAGAAATACACACATGATGGGGAATGCCACGTGATGCATCAACGTGCTACAGCTGCAAGCCAAGGCAGCAAGGATGTCAGTGATTGTCAGCCACTATCAGAAGCTAGAAAGAGAAGAGGAAGGATTCTTTCAGAAGGAGTATGACCTGATAACCACTTGATTTTGAACTTCTAGCTTCCTGAAAACTGTGAGAAAAGACATTAATGTTGCTTGAAGCCACCAAATTGTGGGACTTTGTTATAGCAGCCCTAAATAACTAATAATACTCCTACCCCTGGATTTGGGGGTGGTGTTCTTTCCCACCCATGGAAAATGAGTGAAGAAAGTCCTTTTGTAGATTTTTACCACTTCAGCCTCTGGGAGCTGGGCTGTCTGTTGTCACTGTGATGATGTAATGGCAATCATGACAATGACATCATGACAGACACGTTGGCTTCTCTCCAATAGCCATCCTTCCACACTTGTACTAACAGATCCCTATTTTGTTCTGGTATTGACCTCAAATCCTGCGTAAGGCCTCTTAATTCTATAGTAGCCACATGGGCTTGGTGTGTTTGAAAGAATGCTCTGATTGGATGGACCCCTGACATCAAATTAGCTTTTTATTTAAAAAACAAAAACAAAACTAATTAGCCCATATTGTTAGGGACAGTATTTCAGAGCTAAGAAATCTGCCAGATTTTACTATCCCCATACTAAAACCAACTAGGGCTTCTGCATCCTGC
Source organism: Noctilio leporinus (assembly GCA_004026585.1). Classification (NCBI taxonomy): domain Eukaryota; kingdom Metazoa; phylum Chordata; class Mammalia; order Chiroptera; family Noctilionidae; genus Noctilio; species Noctilio leporinus. The sequence goes on along the minus strand of PVIW01000930.1, from coordinate 236,065 downwards.
CTTGTCAGACTGAAAGGAGGGAGTGATGATTCATCCACCAACTCAAAAAATTTGGTGGCTTGTATGGCATGATTACAACTAACAGGTCCCAACAATAGCATCACTGGCAAGCTCATAGAGGGGGAAGTAGTCATTTCTCTGTGCTTCCTCTCCTCACCCTCCCTCAAAACAAACAGGTGGATAGGCACATTTTAAATTGTTTCCTCTTATTCACATTGAACTTGATGATTTTATTTTTAACATATTTTTACATACTGTATGATTCTACTTATATAAAATTTAAAAATGGTCAAACAAATATATGCTATTAGAAGTGAGGAGAGAGTTTCCCTGTGGTGAAGAGGGAAGAGTAGACATTGAGAGGGGACATAGAGGGCTTCAGGGAGCTGGTAATGTCTTTCTTGAACTGAGCGCCGGTCGCACAGTGCTATTCATTTTGTAATCCTTGAGCTATGTGCACTTTTTCAGTATCTGTTGCATTTCAATGATTTTTTTCTAAAGATAATATTTTTGACTCATACTAATTTTAATGTTTCTTATTTTCACATACTGTTTTCAGTTAACTTCATTTTAAACAACACTTCATGGAAGGCTGACCTAGTAATAGCAGAGTGGAACCTGGACCCCAACTATAGGTATTAGCCCAGATCAGGTTGGCCTCTCACCCCTCCTATTCAGGCACTGCTTTCTAGGCGTTAACAGCCACTTCCTAAAACACTGTTTTCTAAATATATTTTTCTAATTTTATTTGTAGAAAATGTCTACTAAAGAAGTCTTTCTATTTCACATGAAATGATTTAAGGCCTGTTTCACCATGAGCTAACTCTTTGAACATGCAGCTTGTATCTTACATAATGGCCCTACTCCCTGCTCCAAATCACAGCTTTATTGCTTTAGTTGAATTTATTAAACTGACCATTTATGTGAACAAGGACATCGCTTTCAAAATTGAGCAGTAAGCAAATGACTAACTGCTTTCCCATCTGCTCACTTTCTGCACCAGTTTCTGGGGTGTTTACCTAAAACATCTAGCGTAGTTGTGAATAAACAAAATGCCATTTTCTGAAGAACTGCTCATTACGCATAAATCACATGACACTTTCATCTTAGTTGAAATTTAAAAAACGAAACAAAACAAAAATCCTTAAGAAACGCATTTGCAGATAAATTTCATTTATTCTGAATGTCATTTTGCTCATCCATCCTGGGAAGGACATAGAAAATGCTGACAGAATAAATTTACAAAATTATATCTAAGGCTTTCCATTTGTTTTAAGTTTTTGGCCAAAGATCAAAGTACACTGAAATTTTCTCAGTTTTCCCATTGAGGACCTCTTTTTGGGAAAAAAGATTCATTCAGTAGATAAACATTTACTCATTACTACTGGCTAAACTCAATCAAGGGAGAGGTATAAGGAGACTAAATAGTAATGGAAAAAATACAATAAAAATGATATTAGAAAAAAACTCTGTGGTGTTTATCAAGGGAGACAAAAAACGTGCAAGGATCCCAACAGGCTGAACAGTGAAAACTTCCGAAATCGAGAACTGACATCACAGCCCTGAGGGAGGTAACATTGACTCTTGGAGAACCAGGGGAGTTTAAAGGTGAGAATGGGGAGGAAGGAAGGCCACTCCAGGTAAGGGAGCTGCTTGGGAAATGCAGAAGAGGAAAGGAAGACGTAACAGGAAAATATTGGAATACAACAGCTTAATGACGTAGCTTTGGGTAGAGGAGGGCATCAAAGAGTCCTGGGAACAGTCCTGGGAAAAGGGGTAGAAGTGAGGTTTTGAAGAGTTTGAATTGAAGGTTTAAAAAGATACCTGAAGCAAATGGGAGTGAAGTATTGTTACCAGGCTGCGTGTGTCTGGGATTCTCTGTGTATGTGTGTTTGGTAAAATACAAAGAACCTGAAATGTACCATTTCAACCATTTTTAAGTGACATTGGAGACATCTACACTGTTGTGCAACCATCACCACCAGCTGTTTCCAGAATTTTCTCACCTTCCCCAACTGAAACTCCATGCCCGTTCAACACTAACTCCCCATTCCCCTCAGCCCTTGGCAACCACCCACATACTTTATATCCCCGTGATTTCACTACTCTGGGTACCTCAAATAAGTGAAATCATACAAGAGTTGTTGTCCTTTTGTGTCTTGCTTATTTCATTCAGTATATTTTAACAGGGCCGAAAACATTTTAAAAAGAAGGTATCAGGGACTGGAAGAAAGGAGTTAATGGAGACTTAATGCTTAATTGCCACAGAGTTTCTGTTTCTAGTAATGTGAACACTGAAAATAGAGTGGTGATGGTTCCGCAACACTGAGTGCATTTCATGCCACTGAACTGTACACTTAACATGGGTAAAGTGTATGTATATCCAGCCCTAACTGGTGTGGCTCAGTGGATTGAGCACTAGCCTGCAAACCCAAAATTGTGTACATATCCAATTTTAATACCTTATTATTTATTTTACCAATGTTAATGTCTCATTTTATGCCTTACCTCAAAGAGACCCAAGTGACTCCACACTCTCTCACTAATCACATGGCACACTTACAACCGCAAGGATAAATAAAATACCACAAAAATACATAAAAACAGGTCAACGAGCATTGCAGGTTGGGAGAGGCTGGGGGAAAGAGAGAGCAGCTGAGGGCAGGGCCACAGATAGGACAGCTGCGACAGTCCCAAGCTGCCCAAGTTAGAATGTCGGCAGAGGGAAAGGGAAGATGGCATATCCACTAAGGTCAGAGAGCTCAGGGTCCACAGGAACATGGCACAGGGTGAAGGAAAAGTGAAAAATGCCAGGCCAAGACCCTGGTGCTTTTGCCTTGGAGGGTGACTTTCTTCATTAAAAAAAAAAAGAAAGAAATTAAAATTATATTTTATAATTGCATTGGTATAAGGATGAATATATCTGTCTTGTAGATTAAACCTGAATAGGCACTTTTCCAAAGAGGGTATACAGATGAAAAGATGCTCAACATCACTAATCATCAGGGAAATACAATGAAATGTCACCTCACACCTGTCAGAATGGTCATCATCAATAAATTAACAAAAAACATGTATTAGAGAGGATGTGGAAAAAAAGGAACCCTTGTACACTGTTGGTAGAAACACAGGCTGGTATAGCCACAATGGAAAACATTATGGAGTTACCTTAAAAAATTAAAAATGAAACTGCCATATGACTCTACAATTCCACTTCTAGGTATTTATCCAAAGAAATCCAAAACACAAAATTAAAAGATACATATATAGCCCCATTTTTATTGCAGCATTATTTACAGTAGCCAAGATATGGTAGCAACCTAAGTGTCCATTGATAGATGAACTGGTAAAGTAGGTATAGTACATATATATCGTGAAATATTACTCAGTCATAAGAATGAATAAAACCTTGCCATTTGCAACAATATGGTGGGCCTAGAGGGTATTATGCTAAGTGAAATAAGTCAGAGAAAGACAAATACCAATGATTTCACTTATATGTGGAACATAAAACACGAAAGAACAAACAAAACAAAAACAAACTCATAGATAAGAGAACAAATTCATGGTCACCAGATTGAGGGGAATGGGTGAAAAAGGTGAAGGGATAAGAAGTACAATTTGGTAGTTACAAAATAATCATGGGTTGTAAGTACAGCATAAGGAACATAGTCAACAATTTGTAATAACTACCTATGGTGTCACTTTGCAGTTATATAATCATTATGTTGCATACCTGAAACAAATACAATATTGTATATGAATTGTAATTGAAAAAATTTTTTAATTGTCCCAAAAGTACCATTTTTTCCTTCTGATTTTAAAGAAATCAAACATTTTTGTGGGCCTCCTAAGCACACATATGTGGACTTTTGGTGTAGCCTCTTCTGGGTGTCTTGGAGGACTGGGCCCTGAGCCAAACCTATTTAAGGAACATATGGTCTCCTACCTAGGACTATTCCCCTCCAACCTCTTTCCTGCAGCCTTCCTACCTGATTGATCCAAGTACTGAGAGCTTTGTTACTGTGAATATGTGATCTAGTGCAGCAAGGCATTCAGAGATTGTTGGCTTGGGGTTAGGGTGAAAACTGGGATTCCAGAATCAGAACAGTTTGGGTCTAAATTACAGCTCCTCCTGCCTGGCTCTATAAGTTAAAACAAGTGACTTAATCTTTCTGAGCCATGATTTTTATCTGTCAATGTGTGTATGAGTTCCTAACATCATGGAGGTCTTGTGGGGCTTCAATGTGATGAGAAAACAACCAGTGTAGTATGATGTTTGATGCCTACTGGCAAGTGAGGTTCAGACTTACACCCTTAAATCTGGCACTTACCCATCACCACTTCTGACTTGGTGCAGACAGGCACAGTCATTTGGGGTTGTTATGAGGGGGAAGAAGAAAGACATAAGACACTTGGAGAGGGGAACACCGAAGAGAGGAGGAGCCCAGAAAGCAATGGGCAGAAACACAAACAGTTTTACACTTGTACCCAGGACAAGCCAAGCTAGCCTACAATCTCCCACCCACACTTGTCCAGAGTGTTACCTCCTCCAAGCACACAGGTTCATGCCACCTTACAGACATCCTTAAGATTATACCCCACTCCTCCAAGCAAGTTTCCAGCTCTTGTTTCCCCATATGTTCTTCCCTTCCCAGCCCCAGCCCCAACTCTAGACTTGACATCCCTCACACTCTTGCCCTTTCGGCCCACATGGTTTCATTTGTCTAGAATGCCTTTCCCAGTGAACTTCTATTCATCATTCAAGACCCAGCCCCAATGTCCTTTCCTTCTATAGCTGCCTAAGCAAAATTAACCTCTTCCTCTCCTACGCTCCCACAGCACCTGCATCACTGTACCTAGCAAGTCACTTGGTTTGATAATCATTTGTTTACACCTCTTTCCCCAGCTGGAGGGTGTGTTCCAGAAGGGGAAGGGTTCTTGAACTCATTCACAGGCTGTTTCTACCACCAGGTTCCCACCCCAACTGCTGCCTCACCTCCCACATAGGTTGGCAGCTCACGACTAAGGGAAGGAAGGCTTCTTCATTGTTTACTTGGCTTTTGGAACCTCTCTTCTCACACCTGTTCCAATGCAGAATGCTGATTTATGCAGCAAATTAAAGATTCAATCATTAGCACAGTCTCAATGAGGCTTGAACTAGCAAGAAACTAGTAGAACTATTTCCAAGATGGGAAAATTTCAGGGAGATTAATCTGATGATTACCCCCTAAGTCTCAGGTACTAGTCCTAAAGGAAGAGAAGATACAGGGAGTCAATGTACTCCCAAAGGCTTAGGGTTCATCTGTACAATCTGCACCCAATGGGGAATATGGGTGAGGGGCTGAACAGGTATCAGCCTCCTCTTCCTTGCACATTCCTCCCCAGATTGCACTTCACCCCTTCTCTTCTGCAAGGTCAGCCCCCTATCCTGCCAGTTAACACATTGTTGACCAACAATTTTATAGCAAAAGCCAATGAAAGTGCAAGCATGAGTTAACTTGTTATCAGTCAACAATGTTTGGGATTCAAAACACGAGTGTTTCCGTGACCAGTCAACGATGTGTTAATATTAATCCCTAGCCCTGGGGTCATCCAGATGACCTGGGATTGGGAAGTGGTTGTGCCCAGTCACCAGGGAACTGTTTTCGGGAACTGCCTTTTTCCTGTGAGGGAGGCAAACTGGCGGACCTCAATGTCCACTGCGGTAGTATGCACTTGGAGATGCTGACTGACAGGGCAGACTCCAGCGCTACTGATGCCCCTGGCTTGCTCTTTTATCCATCATCTGGAGCGGCCTTGTGCTGGAGAGAGCCACAGAAGGTTGGGGCGCCCTGTTTCTCAGCATTGCTGGGGCCACTGATGAAGGCAGACTGGCTCCTCACACAAGTTCCTGTGGACCAGGGTGAGAGGCTGCCATCCCCTGTAGCTGAGAGCCCTGCTCCTTCCAGGGCCTCTGAAGAGCCTTTTGTTAATCAAGTTGGCTGGAAGGTGCCCGGTCATTCCCATAGGATGCTGCTGGGGCAAGCTGGGGCCCAGGAAGGGGGCGCACGCTCACAAACAACCTGCTTCAGTCCGTTTGTTCCTGGGGACATAGTGGTCCCTACCATCTCTAGTACCTGCTTCCTCTCTGCTTCACTGAGCCACCAACCCTGGCTCAAAACCCTAGTTCCATGTCTCACCCAGGCTCCTGCAATAATCTATCTTTTCCTCGCGTAAACCTTTCTCTCTGGTGCTGCTGAAGAAACTCCCCGAAGTACACTCTGTGTGAGTCTACTTACATGAAGGTTAAGAACAGACAAACAATCTAGGCAACATAAGTAACCCCCCCTCCCCCCCACACACACACACAGGTTACTTGTGTGTGTGGAAAGAGGCTTCAGTGTTGTTAAGGAGGGTACATGAGGGAGACTCCTGGGGTGTTCGAAATGTTCTGTATTTTTGAGCTGTGTGTTTATTACATATATATAAATGCATCGTGCACTTTAATTTGTTACGCCTCAAACAAAGAATACGTGGAATAACTGCATTTGAAAAACATGTTTGAAGGCAGGGACTCAGGGATGGAACACACAATCCTGCTACCCACTCCTCCCCCAGCTTGCCTTCCAGGCTTCTCTCTGGCAAACACAACGGGACTATTAGCTGATGTCCCAAATGCATCCCTTGACTGCCTCAGACTCCTCTGAAACCTCACAGTGGTCTCTCCCATCCCCACCTCTTCCCACTCCCGATTGCCCTTGTGAAATCCTGCCAGGCCCAAAAGGGAGATGGGCTTCCGAATGAAGCTTTCTCAGCTGGGCAAGCCTGGGCTCTCTCAACCCTGTGTGCTCCTCTTCATACCTCCTTTTTGGGAATTCTGATTCTTCTACCTGGCCTTTCCTGGAAGACACAAGCTCCTGGAGGAGAGAGACTCATCTCTGATCCTCCTCCGCTCCACAGACTCCTGCTGAATTCAAAGATCCGGAAAGGAAAGGGGAGAATACCTTAAACAGTTTCTCGATCTCCCAGGCGCAGCTCAGCCTGCTTAGCTATTGAGAGGCACATGGTGTAAGCAAAAGCCTTCACACCATCCCACCTCCCCTGCCCTGAGATCTTCTGGTTAGAGGCAGGATTTGCCTGCATTCGGCACTCCAAATGTGACCTCTAGAAATCTCAACAGAGGAAACAAATACACAAACAGGTGGTAAAAGAGAAGGGAGGATAGAGACATGAGAAAACATACCCACTGGCAAGGGGTTCCTTTGGAGATGTGGCCTGTTTATTCCTCCTTACAGGAGTCCCCATGGGGGTCACCTCTCTATCTGGAGAAAAGGCCTTTCCTGTTTCTTTCTCAGAAGTGAGAGCAGACCCAATATCTGGGCTGCAAATCAGTTGGACCCTGGTACCCAGAAAGCTATTGCTCTGATTTGTACTTCCATTAGAGTATCACTTTACAACATGACCTTAGGTATTAGTTTATATATGTATATCACACAAAGTATGTATGAATAAATATATTGATTAGGTACCATAGGCAGGGTCTTGTGCTATGAGGAACAGAGGACTTAAAATATAGAATTCACCATTCCTGCCTCCCACTGAGTTTAAAATAGTTTGACATATGTAGAGAATGTTTACTGAAGCATTGTTTATAACAAGAAAAAATTAGAAACAACCTAAATATCCATCATAAAGAGAAAGGCCAAATAAAATGTGGTGCACTGGCTTCCTAGAATACAATGAAATAATTTAACAGAACTAACTAGAAATTGTACATGTCAGTGTTAATAGATATCAAAAATATATTGAGTGAAAAAGTCAGATTGTAGAATGATGTATTTTGTGTAACACCATTTATGCAAACAGAGATGATGAACATACTCTGCATATTTATGAATATTAACACATCTGCATGTACAAGTATATTTTTCAAATGCTGCAGAGGGACACACACTTTCTGGAAGAGGGAAAAGGGAGAGAATGAATTTAGTTCAAAGAGGGCTTTTGCTTTTTCTGTAATTACTCTCATTTTTTAAAAGTAATTAGGAATGCATGGCCTAAATACATAAGACACTAATGTAATGACTTCATCGATACCACAACGATATAAGCGACATCACAAGGAAAAATGGATTTATTGTCTGACAATCAGCATCTTCCCTAATGACCCGGAGTTAAGAGGAGGAAGTGCTCACTGGACACTTTGAAAAGGGGAAGGCTGCGACAAATGTGGGATTTTATGCAGCTGCATCTGGCCACTTGAATGCAATATAAACATTTGCATTATGAACGTATGTGGGTTTGTTCTCTCTCATACTTGTCTGGCCCTAGGAAATTGAAGAACATGATATTACACAAGCTAAGCTCTGAGGAAATCTGATTAGGAAAATGAGGGGTGCTTTAGTGTAACCATTTAGCCAAATGAGCAAGTGACCAGGGACTCCCAGGGACATCTGGGGTCAGCGATGTTTTTGTTAGCTTCCTTTACTAGATGGTAAGCTTCTCAGGGTCCACAGCTATGATCTCTTCCTTCGTGGAACCCCAGTGCACAGAACAGTGTGTGATGTCATGTAACAGAAACTCAGGGAGCAATTGTTGAATGAATGAACATTACAGAAAGGTAAAATAGAATAAGAACTACAAAGAGGTTTGTGGCTTGAATGGCTGATTCTTTAGTTCTAAGACACATCTGTCCCCTTCCCCATTCTCGCTTGCCCATGTCCCCTCCATTAAAGTGTGGCTTTCCCTTGCCTCCTGCCTACCCCAACCCCCTAAACATTGGGGAGTGGCTGTAAACATTCTGTAAGCCCAGGATACCGAGGTGAGAAGAGGATAAGGGGGAAAAATCATTTGGAGGACTAAGCTGAAAAGATTTCACAGGAGTTGGGTAGGGGGAAAGGAGAGCAATGTGCATTGGTTTGGGGGAGGCGGATTCTAAGGCAAAGAGGAGCTGAGCCTACAGGAGGAGATCGGGCAGGCAGGCAGGTGGATGTGAAACTGGTTCATTCAGAGTTTTCTAATGTGGAACGCAGAACCTCAGGATTCCACAGTTAACCTCTAGGGGTTTTCCAAACAATGAAGCTGCTTCTGCCAAGGAGAGAAGATTAAAACTGCCAGAGGGACCTGTTCATCTATTATCTCTCTTACTGGTGTTCTGAGTAAGATTTCGTTTGAAGGAAGGAAACAGGAGTGGGTGGGAGAGAGAGAGAGAGAGAGAGACCATGTTGGTAAAATATTTGAAAGGACATCACACTCGGGATTCTCTCTCTCAATGAGATCTTATATAAAATGTATTCTAGGTGGAAAATGTTCTCAATGCATGTTCACATGGAGCTAGAGACAGGAAAAAACTCAAACAAAGGACCATTTCATTTGGAATCACCATACATTGCCTACTCCGTTCCCTTCTCAGGATTGGGATTACCCACGAAAGGTCAAAATTAAGAGACTCAAAGACCAAGGTAAGGGAATCAGGGGGTATAAATGATTGATTTTTGATTGTCATTGATAATCATTAACATTTCTCTTGAACTCTACTCAACCCTTGAATGCCTAATTTCATTAATTCTTATAGTGAGCTGTGAGGTAGGCCCTATTCCTAGCCCTACCAAGTCTCAGAGAAGTTGAGCAACTTGCCCAGCATCACACCAGATAACAAGGATCAGAGCTGAACTCTGAATCCAATCACCCTAAAATGAAAGTTCCTGAGTACAAGTCCAGTGTAGTTGTATCGCCCAAATGTCCTGAGCAGGTGTGGTTGAACTAATATACAGCATAAGGTCCTAAGGAATAGAGAATAACACTATTATTTCTGAGAGGGCTCCATTTTACATAACCCACCAAAGAAAATTCCAGAAACCCTGCCTTTCCTGAAGCAGTTGCCTCCCTGGACCCTTGGGTTGGCTGACCACACCTTGAAAGTTCATTCCCTCCTGGATGTCACATATTTGGAAAACCTAAAGGTATAGCACCTCAAATCAGTGAATAGAGGATGAAAGGTCTGGCTAACTATAAAAGAAATGGGAATATTTAATTTAAGAAAGAGAAGATTCAAAGGAAAAGATAGCACTATATCAAATACTCAATAAGCTTTCTCAAGAAAGAATGACCAAACTTGTTTTGTGTAGCTCTGGGTAGCAGAACTAGGGTAAATGGTAAGTGAAAGACTAATTCAAATCAGTATCAGAAATTATTTTTCTTAGATCAGCTTGAAAAATGAAATGAGCCACACTAACGGTAGTGAGTACTCTGTTAAAGGAAGCAATCAAGCAAAGATGGAGAATCAGGAATCATGAGTGCTAAGCAGGAACTCATGTTGGTTGGATAGAAAATTAAATGACTATTAAAGCCTCTTCTGACATGAAGATTCCACAAGATTATAATTAGATGTTTCTTTTCCTTTTCAATTTTTTTCACTGAGCCAAAGACTTCAGAATGAACCCGATGGTCATTCTAACCACCGAAAAGCACATAGTTTTATACATTCCTATATTCTGCATGTCTGTGCAAAGGAAGCCCCACCTGTGACAGAGACCTATACATCTGTCAGCAGGAGCAACATTTTTCACACTAATAGTACAAATCAGAATAAATACCATCTCCATTTGGGAGACAGTCCTTGACAGAAGAGAATTGGCCGCTTGATTAGGAATATATGTCAGATGCTGATAATAGGGAAATCCTTTTCAGCTGAGCCCCAGAACCTGAACAGTCATAATGAGACCGATGTAATGAGCCTCCTGTTCTACAACAATATTAATTACAACCCTGTCACCGAAGGCAGCCAACTCAAGATAAAAATAGGTAAAATGCACAGGAATTGGATCACATTCAGAATCTTTCCCCCAGATACAAATAGGCTTGCAGTCATGTACATATGTCTACAGCAAGCAAACGGATTGAACACCTTCTTTAAGCTGTTTGGAACAAATACGAATGCAGAGCTGATCCAAACAGCAGAAATGCTTCTGAACTTCAGGTTTGTCTCTCAGAATGCATCTGCCCAAATCTGTCTGTGGAGGCTGATCAGTCTGAACTTGGTGCAATCTGAGAAAAAGAAGAAAAAAGAACAGCAAATGCCCTTCTCAAGTGGGTAGGCACATATCTAGTCCTTTATTTATTTGGTCAGGTCTCACAAGCCTTCTCCCCTTAAAGCACAGGTAGCAAACAGAAGGCCCTCCGCCTTGTTTTATCCCGCCCCTCACCTTCAGCTCGGCACCTCTTCTACCCGGTTTGCTTAACTGCTAAGGAGTAGTTACATTTATACAGTCCTAAAATGACATTCAGCCCTTTGAAGGATCCCGAGGCTGATGTGGCCCCCGGTAAAAATGAGTTTGACACCGCTGCCTTAAAGAAATGGAATTTCCTCAGGTAGAATTTAAGCTGGATATTGGCGTCAATCCAGTTCTCTAAATGATCAGCCGGGACCTATTCACTGCTAATAGGTATTGAGCTCTACCAGATGCTAGGCACTATTTTTATTATTTTAGCTCATGTGGTCATCACTAAGTACTTTGTGGTCAATGCTGACTGTGTCCTTGACAGGAAGCTCGGATATGTTAAGCAGTTTCTCCCAGGGCACACAGCCAGTTCAGTGGAGGCAGGATTCAAACCCAGGCTGATCAATTCTCACCCCAGGGAGCTTAACCAGGAGGCCACACTATGCACTGTGCATTTTCAGGCAGCTCATACATTCAGCAAATGTTGATTGAACCCTTTCTATGTACCAGGCACTGGGTGGATGCTGGGAAGAGATGAAGAAGACACAAGCCCTGTCCAGAGTAGATGGGCAATTCCAGCAGATCATAACAAATTGTCCCATTCCCTGAGGTTGGCAAGGCTTCTGGATATGGTGATGTGTAATGGAGACCTGAAAGATGAGTGAGACTTAGGCAGTGAGTGGAGAGGGGAATGAAGGCGGGAGAGGTTACAGAAGGAACCTCTCCGATCAGAGTGGCAGGAACATGGACACTGTGAATATTGAGGAATTACTAACTCAGCAGTGACTGGAGCAATCTTCCTCACAGGATGGGCTTGGGAAGAGGAAAACTTGATTTAGGTCCTTAAAAATAGACAATAAAAGAAGATGGGCAGGATATGTGATTCATGCTTTAAATTCGTTGACATTTTCTCATATTCACATAACCCTCTCACTCGAAGTCAGACTGAGGGGACACTGCCACATGGATAAAGGATAGACTCCAAGAGGTTAATCACCTGCCAATCAAGAGAGGCCACAATTGTTCTTTTCTCTTTTCCTACATTGGTGAGATTTTGATGGAGCAAAGAATAGGGGTGGCTGATGAAGGAGGCATGGAAGAGGGCAAACATGGAATCCTGAGCCTCACCTCGGGCAGGCTATGGTGACCCAGAACCTGACACAGAGCAGCAAAAATATTGGGAAGAAAAGCCTGGGTCTACCAACAGCAAGGGGCCCTAGGCCTGAAAACTTATTCTGACCCCAGAGGCCACTGACTTATGACCCCAAGAAACAGTTCATACCCACCCCCAGGTCCCCACCACTAGAGTATAGATGGCCCTGCCTGGACCACCAGGCTTTCTCCAGCTCAGTCCTGCCTGCCTCTACAATGGCTCTCCAATTGTAGCATGCAATGGCTTCACCTGCAGGACTGGTCGAACCACAAATCGCAGACCCAACCTCCAGAGCTTCTGCTTCAATTGGTCTGAGAAGATGCCAAGAATTTGCATTTGTAACAAGCTTCCAGGCAGGCGGAGCTGATGCTGGGGGTCTGCTTTAAGAGCTGCTGCTCTTTGCAACAAGATAAGGCATACTTCTCCAGGAAGACTTCTCTGGGCACTCCGGTCCTCTGGCTTCTCTCCTCAGTCCTACTGCCTCTTTATATTGATACATACTTTAAAGACAAACACACTGCCTCAGGGACAGGCCAGACGGGCAGTGGAATTAGAGAAAATTGGATGGGCTCAGATGCATGTGCATTGTGCAAGAGATGGGAACTCTGGTGAACTAGGAAATTCAGGCACCGATAAAAGTGTGCATTTCACTCAGCTATAGAAATGCTTTCTGGGTGTCGTTATTCCAAGTGCAGCATTGCCAGGTCTTCTAAATTTCAAGAGAAGGCAGAAATCCTAATGTTTATGTAAACTATCCCAATTTTTCCAAGTTGACTTAAGATGTCTAAAGAGAACATGAGAATGGGTCAGGTGACCTCATTAGTCTCTTACAGCTTTAATATTTGAGGGTTTGGGTTTGTAGTAAAGTCTTCTGATGATGTGTTCTGGCCAATCACAGGGTGAAGAATTAGAAACCTGTCTCTGAGGACCTCTTACCCCTGTCATATTGTTCCCCGAAACTCATAATCCCTGTCTAATCATGAGATTAGATTGAGGACATTCTGCAGGATGCCTGACTAGCATTCAAGACTGTCAAGGTCATGAAAAGCAAAGAAAGACTAAGAGACAGATCGACTGGAGGAGGCTGGGAAGACAGAACAACTAAATACAATGCAATCTGCTGGGTTGGACCCCAAAGCAAAAAGATGACATCAATGGAACAAACAGAAAAATCCAAGCAAAGTCTGGTGTTTAATTAATAGTAATGCAGCAACATTAATTTCTTAGTTTTGATGATAGTAATATAAGATGGGGGAAATTGGATAAGGTGTATATGAGAATTCTCTGTTCTGGCTTTGCAGCTTTTCTGTAAATCTAAAATTATTCTAAAGTAAATTTATTTAAAAAAATTGACTCAGTAAAGTACAACATTTTTGTAAAAGCTCAAGAAAAAAAGAGTCTATGAGCCAAATCTGGTCCATGAGCCACCAGTTTTCAGTCTTTGATTTAAAAATAAAGAAGATAAAACCTCTTATATTTTGTAGATTCCTAATGCTAGATGTGCTCCTTGGGATCTCTGTGTTTGAACCTCTTGGTCTTAAACAGGATGAGCTGGATTCCAGAAAGTTTAAATTACTTGTCCAGGATGTCACTGCAGAGGGATATCAACTCATCACCTGCCTTGTCCTTTTACAATCACACCTCACTTCCTCCTGTCTGCGTTTATTTACTTCAGGTGCAAAAACACTTTTCCTCCTCCACCAGATTACAAGCCATCTGAGGGCATGCTCCAGGCATTATTAATATTTGTAACTCAGCATCTCTCACACCAAAGGCATTCAAAAACTACTCTAATTTTATTAATACATTGAAGAGATATGGTTTTTTAAAACTCTTCAGATCTCCCTCACAATATTCAGATGGCTGTCAGAAGATTAACTGTGTTCATTGCTTCACTTTTCCAGGCCTGACATTCCTCATCTACAAAGTGAGAGGGTTGAATTCAGTCCTTCCTACCAAAGGTATGACCCACAAAGCAGCCGCTTTGGCATCGCCTGGAAGCCTATTAGGAATGCAGAATCCCAGGCCTCAGTCCCACCGACTGGTCAGAGCCTGCATTTAGTAAGATACCCTGAGGTGATCTGTCTACTCATTCAAAGCTGAGAAGGACTGGTCTAGTGTTCCATTTTAGTGTACATCAAAACCACGTGAGGTGTTCAAATATGCAGAGCTCTAGACCACACCACAGAATAAATGATGAGAAATTGCTGGGCATGAAGACTGGGGCTCTGCATTTTTAATGAGCTGCACAGGGTCTCCCTTTGAGACACACTAAACTGTCCACTAAAGTGCCCCCACCTCACTGGACATTCAGTCTTCACCTCCCCTGACCACCTGCCCCCTAAGTTGCTTGTCTGTTTTCAGATCAGGAATACCAGCCTGGCAAGTTCTCTCTCGAGGAGGGGAAGGCAGAACTGAGGTCTGTAACATTAACGTGGGGAAAATACACCACAGCCGATTTCAAGCACCCAATGTGATCCCTGAACACAAATCTGGGAAAGGAGGGCACAATCCGTTCTTGAGGAATGGGCTACAACGCACCACAGCCCATTGCCCTTGTTTAACCTGCACCCTAATTCTTAGTGAGCCAACCCTACCTTTGGTTCTGAATGCCAGTCATGCACTCAGCACTCTACTAAAGGTTGTGGAGGAGAGCAAAGGAGTATAAGAGGTTAGGCAACCAGGTAGAGAGATTAAGCACTGAGGCTTTAAGACAGGTCTGGTTTCAAATTCAGACCTGCCTCATTATAACTGTGTAATCCTGTTCAAATTGCTTAACCTATTTAATCACTTTATTTTATATAAATAAATATATGTGTATATATGCAAATACATAACATACATATATGACATTTGCCAAATACTTAAAAATTAAATGTTCACACACATAAACTATATACACACAGCCTCAAGGAGCTTTTGGTCTAGTCCATATAAGGAACTATTAACATGTTCTCATTTAAAAATTGGGTGGAATTACATGAGTGTTCATTTTGTTTGTCTTTTCATTGCACGTACGTGGCACATAGTCTTTTGCCTGTATTCTTTATTTCACAATAAAAAGGATAATACTAACCCAGACAGAGTTAATCACTAATATGTGTCATCTCATTATCTCTCCAGCTCATCCATGTTACTGCCTTGAAAAGTGAGGTCATGACCCATTGGGAACTTGGCTGAGAACTTGGAATTTCAGCTTGATGTGGCTAAGAGCATCTAATTCTCTTTGCAGCTTGTGGGTGCCAAGCTTGAAAAGATGTGAGGGAGCCCCACTTGACTAAGGAGGAACCTTGTTTCTGCTTCATGAGAACCTGAGTCAGAACTTCTATTGTCCCCGTCACCAAGTGCAGACACAATTGAATTCCTGTACATCAGCAGGCAGGCTCAGAAACAGGGCTCAGGGCAAGTATGGCCTGTCTATGGTATAACTGAGAAAAGACACAGGCCACTTTTCCTCTTCAGCTGAAAGGCTTTCAAAAACTGAAATACATTATTCATACTCCTGTCTAACATCCACTAAATCCCAACCCTCTCCCCCTGCTCTAGGTGATATCTTGTTTCAAAGTGTGGAGTGAGAAGAAAGTCACTCTGACCAGGCTACTAGTGGGCAGCAGGCACTTGGCCCCGATAATCAAGATTGTAGGCCCTTCTCTGGGTCCTGGGTTATTTATATTTGTACCTTATGTTTATATTATAACATATGTACCAGGCACCACTCTAAATACATTATAATATAAATATATAATAAATATTTTTAAAGTTACTATTATTACCATTAACCCCAATTTACAGATGGGTAAACTGAGGCTTGCAGCAATTAAGGTGTTTGTCTAAGGCCACACAACATGTACATGGCAAAGCTAGGATTACGAATCCAGGTAATTTGGTGCCAGAACACATGCTTTAACCACTGTGTGCATTGCCTTCAGGGTGTGTGTTATCCAGAAAGTGCCTGATACATAGACTTTCTGTTGAGGAGGTAAAGCTAGGAGATCTCACTTTATCACTTTTATTAGATTTTATAAATAGTTCTCTGATTTTGCCTGAAGAGATATCCAAATGTTTCCCTTAAAATTTGCTTCTGGGTCACTTCTGAACAGGGCAGGAGTAGGATGGCTTTAAAGCACAGGGCAGATCAGTGCAGAAGACACAGCCCATTTAACAAAGGCAGGGAAGCAGAGCTCTAGCTGTCCAGCCTCTGACCCAACAAGCTGTGCACCTTAGGGGAGGTGGTTCTCTTCTCTGGGTCCATACTTCCCACTTGTAAGATAAAAAATGGGAAGATAAAGCCCTGGCTGGTGGCTCAGTGAATAAGGCACCGACCTGTGAACCCAAAGGTTGCTGGTTCAATTCCCCAGCCAGGGCACATAACCAGGTTGCAAGCCAGGTCTCCAGCCAGGTCCGTAGCTGGAGGCAGGTGAAAGGCAACCATACATTGATGTCTCTCTCTCTCACGGCCTCTCTCCTTTCCCCTCTCTCTGAAAGTAATAAATAAAATCTTTTTTTAAAAAGTGAAGATAGAATTCATTCAGGTGTCTTTTACTCTCTATGAGAATAGAGACTAATAGCCTCTATTCTTCCCTCAACTATACAGGCAGGTTGTAGGAGATCTAGAGATAAGGCAAATGACAAGCAAGTTTCAACCATGCTCTGAAAGCAGACACCAGGCATGTAAATTCAGATCCCAGGAATGTGAGAGAAAGCTCTGGCATGGCCCTCTTATTTCAACAAACAACTAATCAATGCAGAAACAACCAGATAATTTAAAGCCACCTCTTTATTTCTAGACTTTGTTCCTCACAGGTTTACCCTTTAAATTATTTTTTTACATAAGTTCATCCCAGACCCAGAAAACACGAACAAAAAGGAACATTGCCCCCTCCAAAATGCTTCTTCACACTCTACTTTTTCCATTTGATAAGAGAAGTATCTTGAAAATATTCTATACAAACTGTTTGAAACTTCCAAAGTTTGTGATTCATGACCTATCATCAGTTTGTCTAAAACATGACAAATAGATTTTAAGTTCCTTCATATCTTAATGAAGGGGAAGCACACCGCAAATATTTGTTGATCAGCAATAAACATGTTAGTATAAAGTTCTAATTGCTACCAATGAAGAATCAGGCTCATGGATGTGTTAATTACACCTCAGTTTGCTTCTCAGTTAATCACACACTTCATTCATTCACCATCAGACCAAGTAGTGAGACCTCTGCAGCATTTACTAAGATTTTACGAGAAAAGGGCAAGCCCACACCCTTCTCACGCACTTCACCAAGGATGGGTGAGAGGGATCCTGAACAAAACCCAAAGTACGATGCTTGGGAAACCCTGAGTTTAGGACTCGATGAGGATTTGGTGGATTACCAATTTGGTTTTGTAATTTCAAGAGATCAGAGCCAAAGAGGACAATAAGTAAATGAAAGTGCCTGGGGCAGGAGAGGAAGGGCAAAATTGTTAGCGAATTTAGGAAGTCACAGTACAGTGGCCGGAGATACCTTCTCTGAAGAACCCAGTGTTCTTAGTTTGAGGGACACTGGGTCTCAATGGCATTACCACCCAGCCTGGGGAAAACATGCCTTGTTCAAGCCAGGATATTTGAATTAATTATCATTGTCTGTGTCTTTGCAAACATGACATTGGGCAGAGGAGCCCAAGAGTCTTTTCTATACACCCTTCCCTGAACGTTGACAAACACTATATCACACTTGAACCATGTGTTAATTTGAGGATCTATGCTCTGCCACGGAAGACTATTGGTTAGTCTAAAGATCTGTTCTTTAATTATTGATGTCATTATCTGAAGGTATTGAGTGGTATAGGACCCCCATTAGGACCTGGGGAAAATGATCTTCACCCTTCTGGAGTTTACGTAATTCTCACTTACTCAAAGAAACCATCAGCCTCACAGAGAAGGCACAGCTCCTCACTCAAAAAATTCTAGCTGGACATGGGACCTAGCCAAGGCTTGGAAGGTCTGAATTTGAATTCTGATGAGTAGAGAAGACACGTGGCCATTGGCTACATTTTCACCCTCAGTTGAACATTCTTCCTTTCTTAGAAATAATTGCAATAGGTGTCATCGTTCCTCCTATTATAGTGTATAGGTCTTTTCAATTTCTCAAACGCCTTCCCAGACAATATCTCATTCGGATCAGCCAAATCCCAAAGCCTTTCAACTTGGAATTCTGTTCAAAGTTTTCTTTCTTTTTAGCCAGTTCTGGAATCCCTCTCACCTGTCCTTGTCTAGCACCCCACAGCCTCCTCAAAGTTACCTGGCTTAAGAGAGCAAAGGGTCAGGAGCAGTGCTATCCAGGAGAACTTTCTGCCATGATAGTAACATTCTATATCTGTACTGTTCAATAGGGCTACTGGTAGCTCCACAAAGCTACTGAACACTCAAAATGTGGCTAGTATGACTGACTGAGAAATTGAATAAAGTTGATTTCACTTGAATGAATTTAAATGAAAATAACCACACAGAACTAGTGATGCTGTATTCGACCGAACAGTTCTGGGGAATTTCCACAGTACAGGATAAAGAAGATTAAGGTGTCAGTCACCATTACTTAACCTCCTTTCATTCTCAAATGGTACTGATTTCTATACAAGAAACTTTGAAATTTTCATACATGGAAATTTAAGGATGTTTTCAAACTTCAGGTCAAGCTTCCATCTAGTCCACATTGGCTTAACGCTGGGGTTGTATGCTCTTTCCTCAAATGCAAATATGGCTCAAGACAATGTGCAGGGGTAGCAACTTTATTCTTCTATAGGATTTAGGAACCTTCACATCCCTGCTGGGAGGGCTTCATGCTCTCAGGCTTGTGAATTCCCCACCCTGCACCCACACAGCTCCAGGCTTCTAAAGAGCGCCCTTTGTCTCCTTGGCTTGTGTGTCAAGAAGGCAAAGGGTTCTGCTGCATGGCAATTAATCAAATGGCCCATTTCTACCTTTGATCTGGGAGAAAATAGTCCAGATAACAGGAAGAGGGGAGAGTGAGAGACAGTGACAGAGAATTGGAGGGGGAGGGGGAGGGAGAGAGAAGGGCGAGTCCAGCTATCATCCTCTAGTCCATATTCTTAGAAAAATGAGATGTCTCACACCACTGTGGCACGTTCCTTTTCTACCACTGCCCTCATTTAAGCCACCGGATAGCCTGAGAATAGGAGCTTGATAAAGATTTATTGAGAATAATAGGTTTTGACAATACTTATTAACTTCCTACTCCAAGGTTCTTACATCTACTTTTCATTCAGGTCAATAAGAGGTGTACCTAAAGGTGGCATTTAGAAAGATCCTAACTAAGAAAGTGCTCCAAGAAAAACACGGTAAGCCTGCAGGTCTCTGAGAGTTCCTGTAGACATTTAAACTTTCTTTATCCTGATGGAAAAACCAGAAATCCACAATTAACTGCAGAGAAGGTAGAAACTAGTAATCATTTGTGATTAAATGCAATAGCTGGGTAGTAAAACCCTTCCCAAGGCCTTGCAGGGTTTACCTTTACATGAAGCTCTTTAGATAATGGCTGGGAGGAGGTTAGCCCTGAAAGAGAGGATGTAAAAAAAAAAACATTATTTTGTTCAAATAAAGAGAAATGAAATATTTAAAAACAAGGGTTATGTTGGGATTTTTCTTTCCTAAAAAAAAAAATGCTATAATATTTATTCCTTTTTTACATCTTAAAAAACATATTAGGAACACAATGAGCTGATAGAGATGAAAATTATGAATATTCCACTCAGTAATTAAGAGTGTCTTTTTTTGGGGGGGGCCCTTTTAATGATAACATTAAATACTGTACAATCCATTTGAATCCAATTCTTTGATATTTAAAAAAATGGAGATTCCTCTCATTGATTCATACAGCAAGTTTATTTATCCAAAGAAACTGAGAAACATTAGACCTGGAGATTATTGTAGGGTCTTTTTTTATTAGTTTGAAAGTTGACATTTATAGGAAAAAATCATCTAGAGATGTGACAAAGTCATCTGCAGATTTCTAGAGGACAAACGATTTCACTCAATGGCATAAATGCACAGACCCAAACACACTCCCACTTACCATTTTCACAATCATGAGCTTGGCTGAATTTGGGACCAGGTCATAATATTATAAATATTCTAAATTAGAAGACCAACTTTCCTAGGTTCTGTCTTATTTCCCCCAATCAGACATTGGAGTCCGGTTGTATCCATCACCGGTTAACAGGTTTCTTCGCCTATCCAACTCAAACCTCCTAGGAAGCCCTGAAAACCACAGAGCATCATTCATGCTTGATTTTGCACTAAGATCTTTCAACAGCATGTAAGAGCTGGTGTTCCCAGCTCACAGACCAGCTCCACACCTGAGAAGGCTGCAGAGGGCATGCCATTCTCATTAACACTGTGCCATCTCTGTGTCTCCTTCTGAAACAGGCTCACCCTGTTTCAAGCAGGAGGTTGGGGACAGAAGTGGGCAATACCTTGACAACTCTATCTCCTGATAGCATTCTGCTTGCAACCAAGGAGAGATACAAATGAACATTAATAGATGGCTGGTCTCTAGAAACCTTCAGAACCCCCCTAAAATGTCTTGAAGGGCAAACATTGGCCTTAGCCCTGATCTGTTTACATCTGCATTCCTCCAAATGTGGAAGAAAATCCAATTACCCTGGATTATCTCTAGTGCCCCTGGATGACCCATCAGAATTTTAGATATTATGTCGTGAGAATGACTGGAACGATAGGGAAGTTTTCCAAATTTGGAGGATTCAAAGACTCATTCTACTTTTCTAATTTACAAATGAAGTGCAAATTCTGGCCCATTGGTGACTTGCACAAGCTGACAAAATAACAACCCTTTCTGAACAGCTGCCCCATCAGCTCTGGACAGTTGCTAATCTAAAGTGCTAAGTAACAATGAAATGTTGCAAAATCACAAAGACTCACTCTGTCCATTTGACCCAGATGTCACTGTACAGCACTGAGAAAGAATACCTCCTGTCAGAGGTCCACCCACGGCCTTCACTGCAGACTTGGGGGTGGGGGGAGGCGTTCAGGCAGGCATGGAGCCCTGTCCGATCCACACCCAACTTGCTCACACCGCAGCCATTTCTTCACATTGGCCTGGCTGGCTGGCTCCAGTCCTCCAAAAACAGAAGGGGCGAAAAAAGATCACTTTTAACAAAAGAAATTCATAATGCTGTTTCCAGATAGTCCGTTTGTTTTGCACTTCATAGTTGCTGTAACAAAGGAAAACGGGGGGGCTGCCCTTATGTGGGCAAAAAAATTGAAGGCACAAAATCTTTGCAGTTTGACGAATACAATTTGTTCTAGAAAAAGGGTAACACTGAACAAGTGCTAACTCTGCCACAGGCACTGGGCATGCATTATTTCATTTACTTCAGATACATATTGCCCTTTGCGAGGTAGGCATCTTGTTTTGCTTTTACAGTTGAGGACATTCAGGCTTTTGGCCAAAGTCACACACTGAGAAAGGCAGGGTTTGCACCCAGGTAATCTGACTGGCCAACCCAGCTCTTAACCACTCTGCCAGACAGTGCCTCCTGAGGGCTTCTTCTAACAATGCAGCTGACATCTGAACAAAAGAAATTCTCTTCCAGGTCACATTTCATAATTATCCACCATGACATTTTAGGATGCAAATCTTTCAGAGGTTCTTCCCTGGCTCACCCGCTAGGATGAAGAGCAGGGATGATCTCAGGGGATGTCGTGTGGACAATGAATCAACATCAGTCATGGGCGGCCAGCACAGGTTCACAAAGACCAAGTCAAGCCAGACAAAGACCAACCACATTTTTTTTAATAAATAAGGTTATTAGTCTGCTCAATTAGGGACATGGTGTATCTGATTTTGAACAAGATATTTGTTCAGGTTCCTCAGGATATTCTAGTGGATGAGATGGAGAAATGTAGGAACTGGAGTTATGGAGAGTTGTCCTCCCAAAAGACCAATGATTAATGAATTGGTGTCAGTCTCAGATATTGTTGACAAACATTTTCATCAGCAAACTAGGCAGCCTAAACTCCCACAGGCACTCCCATTGCCCTTCTCCTAGCACTTCTCTCTTCCAGTCTCATCCACACATACAGATGACCTGCTCCAGGCCATGCTCCCTTTGGTCTCTGATCCATGGCTCATATGATCCCCCAGCCTGGAACACTCTTCTTTCACTAATTCCATGTCTTTTATATCTCCACTTAGAGGCCACCTCACAAAGAAGCTTTTCTTAACCACTGCCCATCAAGACTGGACTGAATGTTCACCCCTGGACCTGTCACTCCCATGTGTGACCACACATGTCATACTATTTCCCATCATAACACTTAAACCACATATTATTGGTGACTACTAGTTCGTATACCTCATTAGGCTATAAACCCCACAAAGGAGGAGATGTGTATCTTGGTCACAATATCCGGTATCATGATTGTCATGGGGTAGGTTTTCAATAACTATTTATGGAATGAATGAAGGATTAAAGTCAAACCATCTTGGATTAGTGACAAAATCTGACTCTTACAAAAGGTGCCTATAGAGCCCTGGCTGGTGTGGCTCAGTGGGTTGAGCACCAGCCTGCAAACCCAAGGGTCACAGGTTCAATTCCCAAGTCAGGGCACATACTCAAGTTGCAAGCCAGGTCTCCAGCCAGGTCCATAGCTAGAGGCAGGTGAAAGGCAACCATACCCCCTTTTTTCCTCCCTCCCTTCCCCTTTCTCTAAAAATAATGAATAATGTCTTCAAGAAAAAAAAGTGCCTATAATTTGAGATAGTGGTGGAAGTTCAAAAAAATTAATTTCAACTAGGATATATGTAAAATAAAACATAGGGATGTAAAAAAATCACCAGTAAAAACTAGTAAGGGGATGCATGAATTTAGCAGCACATGTAAATAAACTTGAGATTTTTTAATTGACTGTGAATTGAATATGATTGGGCCACCAAAAAGGTTATGTATTTTTAGGCTTCGTGGTTAAGAACAAAGTGTCTAGAAGTAATGAATTCTGAACTTGTCAAACCACATGGAGTACTGCAATTATTTCAGGTGCTATATTTCAATATGAAATATAAGCAAACAAATGTAAGACCCAAAACCATAAAAATTCTAGTAGAAAATATAGGCAATAAAATCTTGGACACTTCTCATAGCAATATTTGTTATATATCTTCATGGACAAGAGACAAAAGAAAAAATAAACAAATGGGACTGCATCAAACTAAAGTGTGTTTGCACAGCAAAGGAATCCATCCACAAAATGAAAAGAAGCCCACTGTATAGAAGAACATATTCACTAATGATACATTTGACAAGGGGTTACTATCCAAAATTTATAAAGAACAATTCAATACCAAAATAAAAAACAAACAATCAAATGAAAATATGGACAAAAGACCTGAAGAGGCACTTCTCCAGGGGGTACATATATGTGGCAAATTGACATATGAAAAAATGCTCAACATCACTAATCATCACAGAAATGGAAATTAAAATATCACCTCCCATTTGTCAGTATGGCTATCACCAATAAATCAATAAACAGCAAATGTTGGTGAGGATGTGGAGAAAAGAGAACCCTCATCATGCACTGTTGGTGGGGATCCAGAATGAAGCAGTGACGGTGGAAAACAGTATAAAGTTCCCTCAAAAAATTAAAAATGGGATTGTTCCTGTAACTTAGCAATTTCACTTCTGGATATATATCCAAAGAAACCAGAAACATTGGTTTAAAAGAACATATGCACCCCTATGTTCATTGCAGCATTATCTACAATAGTCAAGATTTGGAAGCAGCCCAAATGCCCATCAGTAGATGAGTGAATATAAAGACTGTGGTGCAGCATTTATGCAATAGAATACTACTCAGCCATAAAAAAGGGGATACTACCTTTTGTGATAGCATGAATGGACCTGGAGAATATTATGCTAAGTGAAACAAGCCAGTCAGAAAAAGACAAATTCTGCATGATTTCACTTCTATGTGGAATCTAATGAACAAAATAAATAAATAAGATATGAACAGACAGACACAGAAAACAGACTGACAGCTGTTAGAGGAAAGAAGGTTGTGGGGTAGGGTTGGGGCTAGGTGGAAAAGATGAAGGGATTAAAAAAAACTCATAGACACAGACAATAATATGGTGACTACTAGAGGGAAGAAGAGGGGAGGAAAGGTAGAAGAGGGTAAAGAGGGTATAAATAGTGACTAAAGAAGGCTTGACTTTGGGTAGTAAACACACAATACAATATACAGATCATGTATTATAGAATTGTATACCTGAAACCTATACAATTTCATTAATGAATGTCACCCCCAATAAATTCAATAAAAATTTTTTAAAAGATATATTTATCTTGAAGCATGTAATTCTTACTAGCTTTTTTGTTTTCTTTTCTTTAGGGTTCTTCTGTTGTTTTTTCTCTTAACTGTGCTTACATAACTAACTTTCTGCCTTTGTTTCTTTTCTAAAATAAACATTGAAGGTTATATTTTTCCTCCAAGTACTATTCTCATTAATATATTTAATTTTTAGCATGCATACATTTTTATTAATTTATTGTTGTTGTTACAGTTGTCCCATATTTTCCCCTATTGCTCTCCCCTGTCCCACCCACCCCATCCCCTCTCCCACAGTCAATCCCAACATGTTGCCATGTCCATGGGTCATTTATACTAGTTCCTTGACTAAACTCTTCCTCTCCTTTCCCTTTTCTCCCCCACCCCCTCCCTCTGATCACTGTCAGTCTGTTCCTTATTTCTATGTCCCTGGTTCTATTTTGCTTGTTTGCTTGTTTTTTTTATTAGTTTCCCATATTAAGTGAGATCATATGGTATTTGTCTTTCGCCGCTTGGCTTATTTCACTAAGCATAATACTCTCCAGCTTCATCCATAGCATACACAATTTTTAAAGCATTCAATTCTCAGTATTTTCAAATTTTTATTATAATTTTGATTTGACCCATAAATTATTTTTGAAATGTGTATTTAAATTTCCAAAATATAACTTTTGAAATTAACACTTTCTTAATAATTTTAACTAAATTATTCTGCAGTCACAGAATAAGGTCAGTAAAGATTCAATCCTTAGAAGTTTATGCAAATATGCTCTGTGGCTTAGCATGTGGTAAATTTTTGTAAATATACCCTGTATGTTTAAGAACAATATATATTCTCTATGTTAAGTACAATATTTTATACATGCCCAATAAAGCAAACTTGTTAGCTCTAGATATAGAAAGAAAGAAAGAAAGAAAGAAAGAAAGAAAGAGTAACCAAATAGATTGCATTTAGAAGGACATAATTAGAATGAAAAGATCATTGAAATCCTGGTTATAAAAACTAATGACCAAAGAACCTTAGGTTGTTCAGCCTACACAAAAGTACACAAAAGAAGGCTTAGGCAAAGTGTGTGATCACTGTATGTGGAAGACAAATTAGACTTGTTCTGTATCTCTTCTGAAAATAGCACCTGCATCAGTGGTAGAAGCAACAGGTAAGGGCGAGAGATTTCCAGTTCAATATATAGCCCTGATTGTAATGAGATCCGAACTGTTAGAAAATGGTGGGAAGAGGGACTCAGGAAGGTCATGAACAGCTTCATCCCTAGAAGTCTTCAGTCAAACAAATCTTTAAATCATGTCCACTAGGCAGGGATATTACATGGAAAAATTTTAAGAACCAAAATGTAAGTGTAGACTTAACAAGCTCCACAAAGACCCTTCCAGATAATTCAGGAAAGAATCTGTGGGTCTCACGTTGCCACATTTCTGTGGCATCCCCAGATTCACATGCTGGAGGTTGCCATGATGCTCAGTCCACGAACCCTGAGCTGTTTTCCCTCCATGTTCTTGTGTTCTGCCTTATGACTTAGAGCCCCATAAACTAAAAGTTAAGAAACTAGTTTCTAGTTCCAGGTCTACTGCTGATTAGCTAGGGGCTTATCATCTTGTTTAAGCTCAAATTGTTCATCTGTTTAATAAGAAAGTTTGAACTAATCAGTTACTTACCTCTTGCCACATTAAAATTCTAAGCATCAGTGGACCAGTAGACTTGGTCCTCAGATCACAAGCATCAGAATCAGCAAGGGAACCTGTTTAACATACAGATACTTGGACCCCATTTTAGACTTGTGAGTGGAACCCCAGAGTATGACTTTTTTAATAATAAAAAAAAAAAGTACCATAAATTGCTAACATGCATACTGAAGATCCAGAGACAATTCTGGCTATGTGCCCATGAAATCAGAACAACAGCTAAGCAGAATCCAGGCACAGAAATGTTAACTTAGTTGCCCACATCTCATTGTAAATCAGAATTGTTCCTAGACGAAAGTAACCAGCTTATTTTCTGTTCTCTTTGAGAACCTGAAGATTTCAATGGAAAGATGAGTAGAAAACTAGAGTAGGCTCCACGACGTGTCCAGCTAGGCTAAAAATGCCCTAAGCCCTGTCTGATGAGGAAGGAATCAGAGCTTCGTAACAAGGGGCCACCATGCATAGTTCAAGCCTCCAAAGTAAGCTAGTGCAACAGCAGATGCTGTTGACAGACTGCAGGCAAAAGGGAAAAGCGCAGGGTGAGACCTGTCAGTGAGCTCTTCCTGATTACATTTGCCCCTGAAAAGTGACATGAGTCAGGTGTTGAAAAAATAAGAAAATGGAAAATCAAGGGATGCGCTTAATTAACTGAAAGCCATTTTATGCCAGGTAAGCAAGCCATTCACACAGAGCAACCACTTCATCACAGAAGCATTCAGTATGCGGAAATAGGCCTGCAAAATACTTTTATTTTCCTTCCCAATTTCAAGTTCCCAAATTTGCCATGAAACTTTCTTGGTTTTGAGGACCCAGAAAAATTAGTAGCTTTTTATTTGACATAGTAAAGAGGAGTTTGCTTTCGAAAGCCCTTTAGGCTGCAGACCCCATGTAGAGGTAATGGCTACCCCTACTAACAAATCCACTTTCTTATATAGGGTTGGGCAAAAGTAGGTTGACAGTTGTTCATATGGAAAATAATATAATATAATATATAATAATTAATAAATAATAATGCAAGAAGAAATTGCATTATTACTCACAACTGTCAACCTGCTTTTACCCAGCCAATATACATTTTCACTGAGGTTTTCTCAACACTGAGAGTCATTAGTGTAAGTTTCCCTTAATCTGTATTTAAAATACACATAAGGTCATGATTTTGAAAATTCAGTTTTGTTATTTTAGGGAGGGACCCTAAAATAACAAATCGTTGCGTTAAGTCAGTGGCTTGCATAAAGCTCAGTGTCTGATATTTAAACTGAAAAAGCCCAGATGCTGGCACATTCAATATTTATACATTTAGCAACCACCTCAAAGCCTGCCCCCCTCCAACTCCTTCCCCAAAAGCAAATCTACGAGTGCTCATCATAAATGTAAATATTGCCTAATATAGGGTTTCCAGCTCTTCAGATGAGGCACGCTGAAATGGTTAAGACCATAGACGTGCTCAGGAACATGTCAAATTATTCGGGTCTTTTGCAATCCAAAACAACTTTTGATGCCCCTTTCGCCATAAAATTATAGAAATGCTTTACTGAGAAATCACAAGCACTAGTCAATCACTAAGTCATTATCACACTGAAATCTCCAGCAACATTTCCTTAAATGACCTTCCATGTCACTTAAGCATTTCCACCAAATCAGGTGTAAAGCAAATAAACTCTAGGAAGACACCACAACCTAACACAAATATTCTTAAGCTGAAAGGCATAAAGAATAAAGCTTGCTTATGAAGAAAGCTAATTTCATATTCCTATCAGAACGTCATCAAGAAATACTGCTGGAAAAATAAAAAGTGCCTTACCCAGAAACAGTCAAATTAAGCAGATGGATTGTGACAGGATCTGCATAATTAAAGTTTCCACTGCAGCTTTAGAAACTCCTGTTCTGAAACCCATTTTGTCAGCCGATGCTAAAGAATGTTTTTTTAGCTCGGGAACATAAAATCCAAATAGTCCCAGAGGAGAAGCTGCCTCTCAGCCTGGACACCTTCAGGCACTGCCTTTCAAAGAACAACTCTTTCCCCTGGAAATGGATCTTGTCATTGACATTGTCATGTTAATTGGCCAAATTCAAACACAAGTCTTCTCTAGAACTGGCATTGGAAAGACCTTTGGGGAGAATGTTTTAAAACTTTTTCCTAAAGGGAAAGAGACATGCTAATAAAAAGTTGACCTGGGCATGTTAGTCCCTAACAATTAAGGACCCAAAAACAAAATAGTTTTGTTAGATGCTACTGGCCAAGGAGTTGCCTTTGCACTCTTTATTGGGCAGTAAAAAAAGGCACCCAAACCTCAAACCTTCGTATGAGTATAAATGGCTGGAGGTGATATGAAGAAATTGCCATTCATGTATGATCCAAAACCTTGCATCAACCAACACTTTTGATTTTCCTCCAAAGGGAATTGCATTCCAGACTCTTCACAAGGAGCAGAAATCTACGTTTAAAGAAGAAGCACTGAGGGTCCCATGGCTCTTGTGCCAGGTTCCAGAGGCACAAATGCAGAAGGCACTGCCCTCTTGGATAGATGAAAGGCATAATTCCCCCAACACCACCATCCCTGCCTACAAAAATAAAGCTAAGTGAACAAATTCCATTCTTGAGATGAGATTTAGATTTCTAAGCCTGAAGGTAAGACATGGTGCTGGCGAAACCAGCACCATTTCTGAGTCATTCCTTCCCTGGCTCTGAGTATGACCCTGGCAGAGCCCTGAGAAGGATGACTTAGCTTCTGGGCTCCATAGTTGGAAACCTCTGTAGCTTAAACCCTGTCTCACAATTTACTGGACAATAAGCTATTTTTTAAAAAGATTTTATTTGTTATTTTTAGAGAGAGAGGAAGGGAGGGAGGCAGAGAAGGAGAGAAACATCAGTGTATGGTTGCTTTCACCTGCCTCCAGCTACGGACCTGGCAAAAGATCTGGCTTGCAACCTGGTTATGTGCCCTGGCTGGAAATTGAACCAGTGACCTTTGGGTTCGCAGGCCAGCACCTATCCACTGAACCACCAGCCAGGGCAATAAGTTATTTTTGACAGACCTTTCCTTCATGGTTCAGATCTACTATTGAAGACATAGCTTTCAAAATGGTTAAAACAAGTAAATGGCACAATTGGAAAGATCTGCTCCATTTGGGAAGAGTAGAGTTTAAATACCTAAAAACACATTTATGCTAACTACAGTGCAGTCTCTGTAAAACCCCTCCTGCTGATGTGAAACCTCCAAGCACTTGTTTGGAGGAGTCACTGAGAGATTCCCCACCTAGCTGGCTGTAAGGACCTGAAAATGGTAAGAGTACAACATGTCTCTTTGGTTTAGAAATTAGACTCTTCTGGGCCACTAGTGTTGTGAAATAGTCTCATGTCTTAGGAACAAAAATGAAGACTTCATCTGTGTGAGCCTGAAAGCTATAAAAGCCCAGGAAATTGACTTTCTCCACCCAAATGAGCAACAAATAAAATCTAATTAAGTGATGACCTGGAAGCCAGCATTGGCTTACCTTTGGGGGGTTGACGGGGTTGTGTAACCAGGTCCAGGATAAGACAGTTTTAGGGCAGTCCCCAGAGAGCAACCATTTAGGCCTCTTGAGGGATTGGGCACATTGTGCTACTGCCCTCCCTGGTCAAATTGGGGGTCCAGGAAGGAAGGAGCATAAACAGTTCTTCAGTGTTTGGGAAGACCATAGAAGTGGCTTGATCCTGAAGTCTTTAGAAGACTCTCCCTTATCCTACCACATTGTACCCTTGTGCTCACGCACACACACATGCACACGTTTCAAAAAGTAAAATCATGTTGAAGAACTATGGGTACAGTTTTACTCTGAAGTCCTCAGGGAACACCTAATCTTATTTGTTTATGTGATCAAAGGGAAAATTTAAGATTACAGACACTTTGTGACTTATCCAAAATATAGGCAAGACTAGAGTGCCCAGTTTCCTAATCCAGTGCTCTTTCTACCACACTAGCTAAAATGTCAGACAAAGAGCTTAACCACAGAAACAAGAGCCATCCTCCAATCTCTTCACTTTCAGCACATGTGTTCATCAGCTAAGCATTTTGGTGACCTAATGTCTCCCTCAACAGGGTTCCTACCCTCATCCACAGTCTGAATTTTGTCAACTGAGAAGCCAAGGGTCTCTCAGCTCATTTCAGCAAAGCCATGGAAACATAAAACTGAATGGCCCTGGAATGGTGATCAGAGTCCAGTGAGGCTGGAGTCCATGTGTTTGTGGGAGGAAGGGAGGGGACTGTTGGAGACCGGAGATATTCTGAGGATAGGTTGTAATGGGTCTAGAAGGTCCTGGTGAGAGTTAAGGACTAAAAATGGTTAAGAACTTTTCTAATGCATAGGCCCAACCTGCTGAAAAGAAGAAAACTGATCCATCATGATAACTGTATTAGTTTCTTTCCCTGTTTAATGTACGTGATCTCACTAGAGTGGGGATTCTCCATGAAGACAGGGACAATGTCTGCCATGTTCAACATCACAGCCCAGTGGTTAGCAGAGTCCCTGGCATACACAAGCCCTGCACAAGACACCAGGTGCATAGGAATGTCAACGCAGCAACTACAGACATGCAACAACCCTTCCACTTGTTACATGAGACTTCTCTTTGTCAGTGGCCAACGTTTATATTTTGGGAAATAAGGATAGCCCAATTGCCACTCCTTTTGTAGTTTCTCCACCAGTTGGGTAGAGTTCTATATTCATATTTCTGTCTTTACATCAGTTATATGGACTACAACCCAGAACACAATGTATTTCCCCCACTGTAAACACTTCCCAAAGCCTGAGGATATTATCAAGATAATAGAACAATGGCCTGGGTATGATCAAGTTTCTCCTACTGGCTCAATCTGACTTATACCTGATCAAGGACAAATCACTTAACCTCTGCTTGCCTTGTTTTTACTATATGCAAAATGCAGCCCATAACAATGCAAGTCTCCTCCTTCCCTTGGAGGGATATTCTGAGAATTGGGAAGATGCTATCTTGGAAGTGATTAGAGCTCCTAAGAACTAGGCTCTCAACACAGAAGCAGTGTTGTTCTTAGGTTGTGCCTCAGCTGCTGTTTTTCAGCATGAAAGGCAGATATTGTGGGACCTTGTTGGCAAGAAGAGGAAGCTGTTGCTATGTGTTGAGACAATGATTCAATAAGCAGGAAGGCAGGCACCTTACAAGTTTAATGGTTCTGATTTTGTTTACTGAATTCCTTCTTCCTCACCTCAAAACTCAATCTCCATTACTCTCTATGGATAGATGGTGCTTTTTTCTTTCCAACTTTCCCCATCCCCAGCTGCCAGGACATCTGGAGAAAAACAAAGCTGAGCCAAGACATAAATATATTTTTTCTAACTTACAGAACCGCAGGGGAAAGGCTGCTTCTGAAGGAGTCACCTAGTTCATTCAACTTAATAGCTTTTTCTGTAACAATTAACCACAAAATGAGGCAAGTTGTAAATTACTTACAGGAAAACTTACCTGAGAATGATGAGCAGAAAATACGTAGCTGTGACTCTATGGGTTAGAAAAAGGTGGTTAATGTAGGAATATCTAGGCTCAGAGAAGGCAAGATTCTCAGAAATGAGAACAAGGTGCGTGAGGCCACAGAAGCCTAAAACTGAGTGGGATAGGGATGGTAATTGGAGTTCAAGGTATGGAACCATGGTGTGTTTGGTGGGGAATGTTGGGTGGGGTTAGAGATGGAAGGGACTTTGAAGATAGCTTGCAAAGGGTGTTTGAATGCTTACTGAGAGGCTGAAAATTCGTGTGAGTAATGGGAGGCATCACAAACTTTGAAGGAGGTGGTGAGAGCCTGTACATGGCTGAAGATACAGAAGCAGGGAAATAGGGTCAAATCAACCAGGATTGCCTCGAAACTGGATGGAATTCTGGAAGCAGAAGGGAATTTGAAAAATGATATCCAGAATAACTATGGTTTTACTATTTCATTATTCTTACATTTTCAGTCCAAATGGCCACCTTCCTATGATAATACCTATCATGTAACATCGAACCATCTTATGACCTTAAGCATGAAATTCTTATTTCCACTAGAGCAAAGATAGGTCCCTTTTTAGATTGGAACACCATAACCAAGCCATGTCCATGGGACCATAGAATATCAAAGTCAGGAAAGATGTAAAAGTGAGATGGAACAAAAAATGAGGGGAGGTAGGAAGATGGGCGAACATCTGCAAATAACAGTGTCTCACTCTAGATGCCTTTGCCAACTCCAGGGTTTAGAAAATCATCTAAAAGAATAACCCCAGTTTCTGCAGTCTGGAGATAAGCAGTTGTTGCTCTTGGTCTCTTACAATAAATAACTTCTTCAGAGTTATTTGGGGCAGAGACCTCTATAAGCACCATCAAAATCTCTCTAACCTCAAAATGCCAATGATGGGAACTTTTACTCCAATATTTGAAATGTATTAGTAATAAATTCATTCATTTACTCTGTGCATGGTTTGACTGCCCATTATGATTGTAAGTTCCTCCAATGAACCCATTCAACCTTCAACAAAGCTTGTTATGTACCTACTCTATACTAAGCCCTGCTCTAAGCTTTAGAGAAGCTTAGAACAAAACCAACGTAATCCCTGGTTTCTTGGAGCTTAGAGTTTAAAGGAAATAAACACTAAAAAAAACATCTTAATATTTAAGCACTTTAATTACATTCTGCTATGAAGAAATATTATAGGAACCATAAGAGCATTCACACTTCAGGGCATTGGTGCCCATAGACTTGAAGGATGGGAGGGGGTGGTGGGGTAGAGTTTTCCAAGCAAAAAGTGTAGGAAAGAGTATTTCAGACAGCCAACAGCTACATGAGGGTGGGCCTTCAGGCATGACAGGTCTTTCCGACCGGAAAGAACCATGGCCAGAGCCTGGTGGCCAAGGCAGAGAGCAGCAGGAGGTAAGTATGGAAAAGCACAGATATGAGCTTTCTCCATTTCCTATCATTTCTGCCTTAGCACCTAATGCAGTAAGATGTACAACTTGGAGTACTAGAGGTGTCCTGGCCTACTGACATCAAGATGTCCTCCAGAGAAGAATTCATCTTTACCTAATCATATGAGTTTGGGCAAAATGACTTCCGCAACTTTGCTTATACTGAGAATAGCCCTGTAGAACTAGAAAACTGCAAGAATAAAGATACGATCTCTTCACCCACTTCATTATTCATCTGTTTTTATGGCAGTAAGACCAGTATCAGTGGTATTACTGAGGTGAAGACTTGCATAAAGTCCAAGTGTAGATTAAAAATTTGGTTTCGAGATATTGAGTTGTATATCTCAATGCATGTCTTATATAACTGAACTCTATTGAAGAGTAAAAGATTGGTCAAACTCTGTATAACAAATCAACTTTCTCTAAAGCACAATTTCACATTTGTTTTTGGATGTAAAAAGGAAAGGATATAAGAACATTCTGGGCTTTCCCATGTCATTTTGGTATTAACTTTTTAAACAAAGGGATGGGGAATTGTGTTAATATAGATCCCAGCAAGAAACAGAATTTACCCCCAGATAATTCAAATAAAGAGAATTGCATGACAGAAATATATAC
The DNA here is from genome assembly GCA_004026585.1 of Noctilio leporinus. Lineage (NCBI taxonomy): Eukaryota > Metazoa > Chordata > Mammalia > Chiroptera > Noctilionidae > Noctilio > Noctilio leporinus. The sequence goes on along the minus strand of PVIW01000930.1, from coordinate 202,100 downwards.
AGAGTTGAGGGCAGGGATAAGGGAATGAATAAACAAAGGATGTTGAGGCTATCCATGAGTAGAAAAATGGAAGCTGTTTCTCTAGGACTAGGGCTGAAGAAAAAAGGAGAGGAAATAGTGCTACTGGGATCCAGGACAGACGCCATAGTTGTAGAGCAAAGAATCTGGGAAGGAGCAAAAAAGACACATCCTGAAATCTCTATCTCCAGCTCTCGGGCATCTTTCAGGGCCTCCTGTTGCTGAACCCAACTGCAAGCCAGCCAGCCAAGAAGCCTGGATAACTTGGTCCACAAAATCAGACTTCAAGGGATAGAGAGGGAGAGGGCAGGGAAGGGGAAAATGGACCCTGAAAAGAAAACAGGGCAAATGGAGAATGATCGGCATGGGCATGATGGGAAAATATGGTGTAACTGTAATAAGAAAGGGAGAAAATTTTCTGGTTATAAAATATATAATATATAAATATTCTAGTAACATATATAGTGTAATATATAATTATGATTACTTATATATTGTATAGTTATATACTATGTCGGCTATACATATATTTTGTGTAGATGGACTAATGTGTAATATGTATTATGTTTCATATGTAAATCAGTTGAAGATAAGTTTGCATGGGCAATATATTTGGCTACATGGCTGGCTGGTTGATGGTGAAAACGAGAAGGGAACACATTCCTTTGCCCTTATTGACTGTCATTTCCATGTGTCTGGCACTCACAGATCTGTTTTCAAATGGAAAGGGTGAATACAGTAGGTACTTTCTGGGGTCCACGAGGTCCCCTCTCTCTGCACACAATCCCTGATTTGCAGGAAGTGGTCCTCAACAGCCACGTGTATGTGGCAGACACTGGTCTATTGGCCCAGATGCCCTTCTCTCCCACCCCTACCAACCCCTTTCTTTTGCTTCTGGACCAAGCTCAATTGTCATCTCCCCTGTGGAACATGACCAGCTCTCCACAATCATGTTCCTTATGTCTTTCCCATGATCTTAATGTAATGTCTTATAATGATCTCAGGGAGCAAAGACATGTCTTATATTTACTTGTTTCCTCATTATATTCGGCAAAGATGAATACAAAGGAATGAAGTAAAGTTGTTATTTAAAATGTATATGAATGTAGATACAGACAACAGACTGACTGTTGTTAAAGGGGAGAGGGCTGCGGAGCTGGGTGAAAAAAAGGTGAAGAGATGAAGCAGTATAAATTGATAGTTGCAAAATAGTCAAAGAGATGCAGGTTGCAGCAGGGGGAATATAGTCAATAATGTTGAGATCATGGGGTAGAGGCTACATGTGTGGTTGGGACAGCGGGGGGACTAGGGTGCGTGATTTTCTGGTCACTTTGCTATGTACATCTGAACCTGGTACTAAACAGTACTGAATGTAAACTGTGGTTGAAAAATAAAACAAAAAAATGTCTGTAAATAAATAAATCATTCTGTGAATAGCAAATGCTACAGCTAACTCACAGGGGTATTCTTATTCATTCAAATGCTCTCTTTAGCTTTTTAGTGTCAGAATCCATATTAGGTTTATAACCTGATTTCCCTTGAAGGGAAGGTGGGAGAGGCTAAAAGAGAAGAAAGAACTTCATGTTCTTAAAGCCTACAACTTCGGTATCTAGATTCAAATGAAATTGAGAATATGGTGAAAGACACAGATGAATACAGACAAGCATAGAATTGTAGAGGAGTAGAAAGCCACTCTTTCCATGAACCAGTGATTTGGCAACAAGCACCTGACTGAACTCAGGGCAGAGAGCTCCTCAGCCCTGGATACCCCTCCTTACCTGGTAGCTAGAGAATAAGACGCCAGATGCTATAATGTCATTTGAGGCCAACAATCCATAGGGAAGTCACTAATCTATAGAGGGGCCATAACAAAATGTGATCCCAGCAAGCTGATGTCAGAAAGGACTCTTAATCTCTTTTTTCACATGCATAAGGAACTGTGCGCTGCATGTCAATGAGTTTTCCCTAAGCAGCACGGCCATTGAAAACCATTTATGTGATACTGGAGATGTATTTTAGTGGCATTAGTCTAAAGGTCAAGCAATGCAAAGAAAGCAGCCAGGAAGCAGGCCAACAGTTCAGTCAGGTAATTGAGCGTGCAAAAGCACTCCTCTACTGGTAGCCACTAGTCACATTTTTGTTATTTCTCCACAACATGGTGTGGAAATGCTGTTCTTCTATTTTCTTTTCTCTGTTTATGTTAAAAAGCAGCCATCAAGATAAAGGTTCTCCTTCTAAAAATAATATTACTATTGGCAATAGTTTATCAGCAAAAGTTGGGCTCTCACTCTAAAAAAGAGTCAGGGAGAGAGAGTCCTGTACCAGCTCTCAGAACAAACCTCAGGCATCACAATGAAGATTGGAACAAGTCAGAGAGTGGAGGCGGAGCTTTAAAAATATGGAAATCCCCAACTTCTGCCTCCAGTTTGGAGACTGGGCAGACTAGAATGTTGGGGAAATACTTTCGTAACTCTTTGCAATGTCATCTTGCTGAAGCTACAGAAAATGAAATCCCTCTATCCATCCCTCTGTCTGTCCATCTATCCCAAAAGCATGTTTACCACATATTTAATAGTAATATTAAGTAGTTAGAATTCCATTCATTTCGCATTACCTTCCAACAACTGGACCTATCAAAATTACACCAACACACACACGCACATATTCCCAGGAAATGGCACCTAATAAAATCCATCCAAAACCAGTATCTTAAAGGTTCCGCATTTTGGTCAGAAAAGAAGAGAGACATTTGATACCCACCAAAACTGGGAAAACATGATATAGAAGAAATATTCTTCCTGAATGGGATCCCTTTTCTTGTGGAGATAGACTCAAGGGTTAAAATGATCTTGAGTCATCATTAAAGTATCCCAGAGCAGGCATGTTAAAGAAATACCAGCCCAGCCTGAAAAGGTCTAACTATTGAATGAATGGTCAGGGAGAAAACCAGAGAGATTCTCATTGACCTTAGACACACATTTTAGAAGAAACTCTGCTGGGAGCTTGCTTCTCTCTCTTTCTCTCTCTCTCTCTCTCTCTCTCCCCCCCCCCCTTCCTCCTTCCCTCCCTCTCTCTCTCTCCCTCTCTCTCTCTCTCTCTAGTTCCCTCAACTGGTGACCTTCACGGCAGGGTGAAGGTGCCAGTGGTCAAGCCCACACTGCAGCCTCCTTCAGCCCCTGGGGCTTCTTTCTGAGGCCTCCTCCACTGGCATGCGCAGTGCCTGGGCATGTGGCAGCCAGAAATGTGTGAGGATATTTCTGGAAGTACCTACTGTTCTGCTCTGGGTGCTGCCAGAATCAGTTTCAAAAGATACAAGAAGGAAAGGTGTGCCTAACTATCCAGGACATCTTGTCCCTTTCACTACTTCCTTTCCCACACAGTCAGTCCCTTTTGCAGGGATACAGGTCTCTGGAAGGCTGCTTTCCTTACCCTTGCCCTCCCTGCTTTCCTTACTCCGCTGAAGAACCAGAAAATAAAACAAACCAAAAATGCTTGCCATCATGGGACAGATGAGAAAACTATGTCCTCATCCTGTCCAGCTTTCATACTCGGAGTGAGGAGGGACACAGGATGACACAGCAGAACCAGAGAAACCCCCCTGGGTAAGGACTGAGCTCCAACAGCAGTTTGGTTTCTCCACTATTGGCACCAAAGACTAACAAAGAAGTGTGGGCTTTCGTTAGTTATTGCTGAATATTTATGCTCCACTTGTTACTGATTGTTGACTATGAAAAAGCCAGATGAAGAAGTTTGGCCACCTGAGCGCCTGGGGCTTTTGATCAATAACAAGCCAGCCTACCAGAAGCCCGATTCAGAGGGCTCTGACTGAGACAAAGGTCCTTTGTAAACTCGAATGCCCCACAGCCAGGGCTTAGAGCTGTGTTGATGCAAGCAGAAGGAAGAGGGAGAGAGAAAAGGAAAAGAAAACCTTTCGCTTTCTCAGCAGAAACTTAGTATAAGGAGCAGGAACTCTTTAAAAGAAAGGGCTGTCTGGGGATAAGAGGACCATGTTTTACAGATTTCCTTCTTCAACTAATAACACACTTTAAATTGGCTGCATGCATATCCAGAGCAGGGTATGAGTTTCCAAGTACATGGCTTTGATGGACCTTTCTTATTGTCTTCTCTCAGATCTGGAGAGGCTAAAGAAGTGTTTATATTTTGAAGAGAAGTTGAGTAGAGGGGAAGAAGGAAACTGGAGAAGGATTTGTTCACAATAAACCCAGAATTCTGGTGATGATTTTTAGACTGGAGAAGGAAGGATCACTCTTTTCTAGAACTAGTTCTCACTGAAACAAGTTTCCCCAATTTGGGAGCTCTCCAGAAAAGCAAATTATCCCCTGTGACACTTAACTGTTCTGCCCTGCCTCTTCTCTTTTTTCTGACTGGATGGGCCATTTAGAATAGAAATGGAGCAATCAAGTTCAGGCCAGCCAAATTGGGACAGACAGGAAATCTAGGAACAACAGCTAGGAACCAAACCATGACTGTAAGAACTCTCGAAGATGAATTCAGCTTTCACTTCCTCACATTTATCCTTCTGATGAGCACCTTGCTGCTTTCTGGTAATAACTTGCAGTGAGATGAAATGAAAAAGGATTTGGAGCATCTTTCCTTGGGGTCATCTGTGGAGTGAGGAGCTGGAGACCCCATCCCCAAGACACCCCAAGACCAGGTGGAGAGAAGAACCCCAAATGTAAGACTAAGGCAGCAGTTAACAGGACAAGAACACAAGCAGGTTGTTTGGAAGGTGGAAAAGGAGAACCCAAGGAGCCAGCCTGGCTGCAAGTCAACCCCAGGTCCCCAGCAAGGGCAGCAAACTGTATCCTATCTTAGCCACTCGAATCATTACCTACTGGCCTGTCCCCCAGAAGGAGTATAAGGAATTTTAACTTTAATTTTTTTGTCAAAAACTATGACACTATACGTGTATAGTTTTATTTTATTTATTTATATTTAGGGAGAGGGGGGATAGGGAGAAAGAGAAGGAGAGAAACAGCTATGCGTGGTTGTTTCTCATGCACCCCAAGGCATGTGCCTTGACTGGGGATTGAACCAGCAGGCCAGTGCCCAATCCACTGAGTCACACCAGCCACGGCTACTTGTATAGTTTTTTAATTTACATAGTATAATTAAAATTAACCATCTTCTGCCCCACTACAACCCCATCCTCATGCTCCCCAGAAGCAACCGCCCCACTCACTCAGCTCTTGTCTCTCCCAGGCACCACTATATTTCTAAACAATAAGTCCCAGTACTATTTCTTGATTTCTTTATTTTAAGCTCCCCCACTCTTCCCATGTTCCATCCTCACCCTCACTCCCCAGTTGGGGCTTTCGTATTCTGTGGCCTGGTCGGTTTTATTAGCTTCCTGAATCACTTTCTTATCTTTCATCTCAGAACCCATCTGCCAGATAAATTCTTCTACAGCATGGTTAATTTCTGCAATGCTTTCTTTTCTCATTGCCTTCTAGTTCAGACACCTTGCTTATCATTTAAAACGTTCCATTCAGCTTTAGCTCCTATTACTTTTATCCCACCTCCTACATTGCCTCCAAGTAGAGAACTCACTGTTTTCCAAACATACCCTGTGCTTTTAGGCCTCTGCACACAGTGTGCACCACCTGGAATGCTTCTTTTCACCATTCTTGCTGTCACCTCCACCATGAAGCCTTCCCTGCTCTCTCCAGCTTAGCCTAATCCTTCTCAACTCTGAATTTCTATGACTTTTTATTCCTGTCTTTCTAAAAAGAAGAAGAAGAAGAAAAAAAAGCTTGTTACATTCCACTTTTTATTATCACTATGTTGTATGTGTGGGTCTGTTTTATCTCCCTTACTGATATAAAAAATCATTTCATATTCCATTCTTTATAAACATGACAAATTACCAAGATCAGGAGAGGCTGAATAAATGTTTATTAAGAAAATGAACAAATTAAGTAAAACTGCATTCTTCTCTCCTGAAACTACAGCTCCCTCAAAAAACCATTCTTTCACACTTTACTCTCTCCGTTGGTAGTGGCATCAATGAGTTTCAATATCCTGCTTCTCTGGTGAGTGGAAGAGCCTAACTAAATTCTGTGGCTTGCCAAAAATGATGTTCTAGTAGTGTTGAGTGCCTCCTAGTCTTGTACATGGCCCAGGAGGTCATACTATTTCCTGATCCAAACACCCTCTCAGGGATGGGGCTTAAATTCAGGGAGACTGTAACTCAGAGCTGTCAACACTCACCCTACTTATCTCTACCTTGAAACTCGGCTCTAACTGCATCCCCATCTGTAAGAGGAAAAGGAAGTCTCAGACTATTTTTATAAGACTGAGGGGGAGGCAAGAGGAAGCATTTCATTTAATTTCTACTTCGCTTGGCCTCTAACTTTCTAGCCAAAGTTTTCTATTTCCAAAGCTTTGTATTGTGTAAATATAGAAGGGCTCTTCTCAAAAACAGAAGCAAGCTCTACTAATTTCCAGCCTCCCTTCTGGCATCCTCGGGAGTCCTGCTAGGCAGCTTGATCCCAGGAAAACATGTCTTTGACTATAAGTCACTTGTGATGGCCAGCCCTGGGTCAATAGATCTATTTGACTTATATACTCTTTCTTTGTAGTATATTTGAAAACCTTCCTAGAGAAATATGATGCCCCTTGACTTCTCTGTTAACCCAGTTCACACAAAGCTAAACAGGTTTTCATTGACCAAAGCCAGTTAAAGAAAAAAATAATTATTAAAGGAAGTTTTTTGTAACCCATTCCATAATCACACAAATAATTCAAGAACAAAAAACAAACAAACAAACAAACAAAAAAACCTGACTTGAGAACTACATCATCCATGCCTTGATGTTGTGTAGACTATGTAGCCTGAACTAATACTAAGTGGTAGACTATTTGTACCTGCCTCCCCTGGTAAAAAGATGGGACAGAAGGTAATAAATACACAGGTGCAAACTCCAATAAATACTATGTCATTTTTTAAATGGTCCAACACAAACATGCCTTTGAGATTGCTCCCAAACCTGGACAACCTTCACAGCTCTGTATGAAACATAAAGGGCTGGGCATATGCCCTAAAGATCTGAGATCCAAGATTAGAAAGTTCACTATAATGCAGCAATGAAACAGATGAAATTATAAGATAACAAGAAATATTTTTATTTTTCCTATTTTTATCTCACATCACTCTACCTTCAAGGAATTTCTGGAACCAGGATACTAATCATATAGACAACGTGGATTAGATTAGATGCCGTGGAACTATTCTAGAGTCTTAATTTTCCAGTCTACCAAGGGTGGTAGCAGATGGCACAGGACCCAATCTGTTTTCAAATGTTGCATTTGTGAGTGGAAACAGGCACTTTGGACAGATTCCAGTTGGTAAATTCAATGAAGAATAACATAAGCTTCAGATCCCCCATTGGTAAAATAAAGAAGGTTAGGTGAGATATTCTCTGAAATACCTTCCAACTCCCATATTTTATGGTTCTCTGTGGTAAAAATGCAAGGATTTGGAATGACCAGCCTCATTTCTCCCAATAAGCTCTGGGTGAATCAAGGGCCAGTATTACATTGCATCATCTCATGTACAGTAATGTATGAATGACATTACACAATGCTTGCTTTTATTAATGGGAACACTCTTCCAGCAATAATGCAATATCCTTGAGCTCATTCTGGCCTTCTTTGTTAGCACCCAACCCAGCTGCATTGTTAGGAGCTATAAGAACATGACACAGACATTGGAAACAGGAGCCATTGAAGAGGGCAGGCACACCAGGGAATGACACAAACTAACAGCCAGTCGTGTTGTTCATGCTCACAGTGGACGCTTAGTGAATGCCTGATGACTAAGAGTGAGTAACATAGAAACACTAGTGGACTTGTTAAGTGCCTACAGTCAACACCTTTGCACCTTGCTATTTTCCTGGGGCCAAGTCTTGGCAGGGGTGGGAGGGAGGGAATACAGATTTAGGAGTACTTTTAAAAATCCCATACATTGGGAACTCTCATTTGTTGGTGCCATATCTTTCAATTATATGGGAAGGATTCTCTTTCCTAAGAGATTTGGCACAGGCAGACTTGAGTTTAATAAACAAACTTGATTCCTGATTCACACTTCTACCCTAAGCCTTCATCCACTCTTTAGCATGGAATGCACAAGCATCCCATCATGTCTTTTTCCTGGATGGGTCTAAAAGGCTCTCTTTGCTTCCTTCCTCTGAAAACTCCCTGGCCCCGAGGAACTCCTCACAGACGCCACCCTGGCAAAAGGGCACCAACTTTTCAGCTCTGAAAGGAGAGACGGAGCAGTCAACAGCCTTGGACAGTCTAATCTTTCTGTTCTTTACGGATGTCTCACCTCCCTGACACTGATCTTGATAAGAGGTTTAGGTCAGCATTATCCTTTAACAGCCCCATTTTGCCATTTGTCTCCAGAAAATACAGAATAGCCAACATAAAGATGAATCCTCTATAGACCCATTTTCCACAAGAGCCTTCTTTGAACTGTTTTTCCTGGAACTGACTTACTCTTGTTTGCTGGGACCATCCATTCTTCTAGTCCCCAAGTGTCAGGTAGCTGGGTAAGATTAACAGCCAGGGTGGAACCATGGGACAAAACAAAACTAATTTTCCACATAGAAACTTGGAAAAGACATACATTTTCTATAATAAGCCACTTGCTATACGGAATTATAAAAATTTTAGGCTAGAATAAGTTTTCTGTCCATTTTGCCCTACTGTCTCTCCAAATCATATCAGATTGGTAGTGTCAGAAGAGGAGCTAGTTAACATTTATAAAATGTGACACCCAGCACAGCTCCTTCCTCTGAGGTTGTGACTGATTTCTCTCTCTGCTCATTCCCTCTTTGAGGATGTTCCTCTCCTCTTGTCAACCCATATTTCACTGTTTTCCCTTTAAGTATATTGAACAGGTTGATATCTCTCATGCTGTAAAGGTGTGGAGTGCACTTAGCCTTGGACAAGCTTGGAAGGCTTTTCTTTTTAGGGAACTTAAAGCTGACATCTTCCATCCAGCCAGTCATTTGTTAGGTGAAGCCTTCACATCATTTGCAATTGGAAGGTAACACTGAACTGAAGTCCCTGCTTAGAAGTCCATACAGATTGCCTCATTAAGATATATTTGAATTTCCACTTGGCTAGATATTTAAATAATCTCCAAGAAGTAGAAACACAAGACCTAGGATGGCCACTTGTGTGATGAGGCTGAGATGAAGCACTCAGATGAGAAATCCTATAGTTTTACACAGAGTCTAAGAAACTCCAAAGAAGTGTGTTAAGAAATGGACGTCAATAGACCCTATAAATACCTAAGGTATAAGTTATGGCTGCCTTCTAGAATCTAGGTCATGGGGGGAGAGTTGGGTTGGTGCTACCAGTGCTCTCCAGTGGGTTTGGGGTTTTATTACCAATTTGAACATTTGCTCACTTTGCCCCAAAATAAATTTTAGAATCATCCCTATGAAATATCAAGTGTACATGATCACCCAGGTTCCAAGATGTGAGCTTGGGACCAAGTGACAGGATCTGGCCAAGATATGAAAACATATCTCAAGGCCCTGGCTGGTGGCACAGTAGATAAGGCTCAGGCCTTGGAACCCAAAGGTCGCTGGTTCAATTCCCCAGCCAGGGCACATAACCAGGTTGCAAGCCAGGTCTCCAGTCAGGCCTGTGGCTAGAGGCAGGTAAAAGGCAACCATACACTAATGTCTCTATCCCTCTCTACCTCTCTCCCTTCCCCTTTCTCTGAAAATAATCAATAAATTTTTAAAAAACATATCTTAAGATATGAAAACATATTTCAGCCAGCTTATGCTGAAAAACAGGTGACAAATCTGATAGAGCTATTTTGGGCTCTTGGATTAAAAGATTATTCTATTTAAATCTGATCACAAATATAAACCACTAAACTTTATGGTGTTTCTTCTTTCCAGGGAAGATGAACCATACTCCTCACCCATTCCTCAGGCTCACCCCCTCCCTGAGCCTCACTCTGTCTATGTCCTACACAGCCTTCCTGGATCTCTGGGTGAGGCTGGAGTGTGATGAGACTCACAGCACACTGTAATTGTGGGGATAGGGAGATGCTGTTCTATATTTTTATATTTTTAAAAATATAGAACTTCCCATTGCAAAAATCACTTGCTAAGAAAAAGCATCATTTTTACACCTTTGCTACAGCCAAATGAAAATCATTAAGCTGCTCTGCTTTTTGGCTAAACAAGATGGGGTGCAAATACCGTGTTCAGAATCAGAGGTTTACTAGACAACAAAAGCAATAAAAATAAAAAAATTGCATGGGAGTGCCCATGCAATATTCCTTCTTGCAGGAGTTTCAGCAGGCCAGTTAAAAACACCTCTCTCTCCTCCTCCCAAATTTTGAGTCAATACAAATATGACAGTAAAGTCTATATGTTTTATTATGGATAACAGTTATTCTGGGGATTGTGAATTAAATATGCAGCCATAATAGTTTCCTAATTCATGCCTGAGTTAATCAAACTTATCCAATCAGGCACTGGGGAAGCTAGATAACCTCGGGCCTGTTTCCAGGCAGGCAGAGATGGCTCACCTCATGGCAGATAGGAAGTGAGCTTGACCTGAGAACAGACTGCTGTGAGAAAGTGTGGAAAATGATATACCATGTTCACGCTAATTAAAAAGAAGTTGGAGTGGCTGAATTCATGTCAAAGTATATTTCAGATCAAAGAGTATTACCAAGATAAAGAGTGTCTTACATAATTATGAAGGGGTCTAGTCATCAAGAAGATAAAACAATCCGAAAGATCTATGCACCTACTTACAGAGTTCCAGGTCACAGAAAACAAAACACTCATAGTACTAATGGAGAAATCGATAAATCTACAATTGTAGTCAGGGACTAAAATTTTCATCTCATATTAATTGATAGAACAAGTAGACCAAAAATCAGTAAAGCTATAGAACAAGTGTCAGCAAAACACCATCTCATTTGCCAGATCCATCTCATTATGGTTCAAAACAGCCACACCCATTTATGTATCATCCTGCTACAACTGCAGATTTGAGTACTTGTAACAGAGAATATATTGTCAACAAAACTGAAAATATTTACTATCTGGCTCTTTATAGAAAAACTCTATCAACTTCTAGGCCTCAATAATACAAGACTTGACAACATTATCAACCAATTTGACACAATTGACAGTTCTAGAACACTCCATAGTATAAGAGAACATACATTCTTTTCTGGTGTACATAGAACATTTGCCAAAATAGACTATATTTGAACCATAAAGCAAGGCTCAATAATTCAGGTATGCAAAGTATATACATTGACTTACTGAAGTAATGAAATTTAGTTAGAAATCAATAACAGAAAGATCTCTGGAAATACCCAGATATTTGAAAACTAATTAATTCACTTTAAATATGTCATGAGTTACAGAAGAAATTAACATAAAAATTAGAACATATATGAATTATATTAAAATGTTTTAAGAAATAACAAAATGGTGTGGACCTCTACTAGCACAGCACTAGGAGGAAAAATATTGCACAAAAATGCCTATTTTAGATATTTTAAAAGGTCTTATCAATGATCTCAGCTTTCATAAGCAGTTCATCTATTTTATTGATTTTCCTCAAATAACTAGCTTTTATTGGTTTCTTCTGGTTGAGTTTTTGTTTCATTTTGTTTTCTACTTAATTTTTGTTATTATTTTTATGCTTAATTTATATTCAATTAATCCCTTTTTTTTCTAGCTTTTTAAAAAGCTAGTAAAAGAATACTATAATAAACTTTATGCCTATAAACTCAACTACTTAAATAAAATGCACAAATTTCAAGAAAGATGCAAACTGCCAAAACTTATTCAAGAAAAAAACCTTTAAATATCCCCAAATCTATTTAAAAATAAAATTTGCAATTTAAAATTTTTCCACAAAGAAAACTTCAACTTCAGGTGGCTTTACTGGTGAACTCTAACAAACATTTAAGAAAGAACTAAAACAAATTCTACATAAACTTTTCCAGCAAATTGAAAAGGAGGCAATATGTCTTAACTCATTCTATAAGACTAATATTACTCTAATATCAAAACTAGACTACAACATTGTAAGAAAATAAAACTAGAGACTAATATCCTTTGTGAACATAGATGCAAAATATCTAAACAAAATTTAAACAAATTGAATAGGATGATATATAAAAAGGATAATACCAAGTAAAGTTTATCCCAGGAATGCAAGGCTGTTTTAGCATGCAAAAATCATCCATGTAAAGTAATCCATGATTATCTCAATTGATGGAGAAAAAGAATTTGACATAATTGAACATACATTTCTAATAAAAAAATTCTTAGCAAACTAATAACAGAAGAAAATTTCCCCAATCTATAAAAGGCACTTATGGTAATCAATGGCTAACATTATACTCAATGGTGAAGGGCTGAATGCTTCCCTACTGAAATCAGAAACAAGTCAAGGCTATCTACTTCTTTAAAGCATTATACTGTAGGGTCTCTCAGCAATAAGGTAAGAAAAAGAAGTTAAAAGGCATTTAGATAGAAAAAGAAAGAGTAAAACTGTATTAATTCATAGATGACATAATTTTATGTATATATATATAGAAAATTTGATATCTATAAATGAACTACTAGAATAAAGAAATTTTTCAAGGTTGTTGGCTACAAAATGAATATACAAAAATCAAATGTATTTTTATAAACTAGAAGTCAACAATTAAAAATTGTGTTTAATAAAACAGTATTATTTACAACAGCATCAAAAATATGATATGCTTAGGATTAAGTCTAATAAAAGATATGTAACACCTATATGCACATTTACTGCAATACATTTAATTTGAGAGAAATTAAGGAAGACAGAGAAATATATCCTAGGTGTAGGTCAGAAATCTCAGTATTGTTGAGATAAATTTTCCCCCACAATTCATCTATAAGTTATATGGAAACATGATCAAAAGTAATCAGAATTTTCTGAGGAGCCTTTACAAATATGGGGATCTGCTATTTACAAAGCTTTCTAGATGATTCTCATTGCAAGCCAAGATTGGGACTACTGACCAATTGCACTGAAGAATAAATGACAAAGAGTAGTTTTAAAAGTTACCTGCTTGGCCCTGGCTGGTAGCACAGTGGATAAGGTGCCAGCCTGCGAACCCAACAGTCACTGGTTCGAATCCCCAGCCAGGGCACGTAACCAGATTGCAAGCCAGGTCTCCAGCCAGGTCCTTAGCTGGAGGGAGGTGAAAGGCAACCATACATTGATGCTTCTCTCCCTCTCTGTCTCTCTCCCTCCCCTCTCTCTGAAAATAATAAATAAAATCTTATTAAAAAAAAAAAAAGTTACCTGCTTGAAGATAATGAAAAAATTGTAGATGTTCACAATTGACATTTCATCATAAAATATTAGTGGTTAAAAAGATAAAACGAAACCTGTCTAGAGGAGGAAGAAAAGAGTCAGGGAGGAAAAAACAAGCCTCTTAGTCTTATATTTTAAGATGATATTTAACAATAGTTAAAGTGGATCTTCTTAAATATGAGAATTGTGAATCCTCGGAAGGACAATGATTTTTTTTTCTTTTCAATATATGGTTGCTTTTCACCTGCCTCCAGCCACAGACCTGACTGGAGACCTAGTTTGCAACCTTGTTATGTGCCCTGGCTGGGGAATCGAACCTGTAACCTTTGACAATGATTTTTTAACTGCAAGTAGTACACTTCCTTTTCATGAAATCTCATGTGGAAAAATATACGCAAAATAGAACAAAGAGCATTACTGTGGCTGGCGGCAAGGAAGTGGCCTGTTTGATATCCTCCTCACCCCTCCTGGAGGCCCCTAAACATCTGGGAATCACAGGCAATGTTTTAAAAACTTTTGACATAACCATACCCTGCAGAGAACCAAAAGTTCCCTTGGATGTGACAGTAAATCTCATCATCCAAGAGCAACTCTCCTCACCCAAAAGCAGCTCTGAGTGGTGTTCTCAGAAAAGCCACACTGCCATGCTTCCCCTGCTTGCTACTCCCTACTCCATGGGCACTTGTGGTTTCTGCATATTGAGGAATGCTACTCGTGGATTCTGTGTGCTGCTTTTTCTCTGTAGCTTTCCATTGTCTCCTGTATTTATTGGTCTCTCTCTTATCCAGATGCCCAAAGATCTGATTGCATTGCCCAGTCAACATTCAGTACAGTGTGTGTTTTGGGACAAAGTTGTGTCAAACTATCTTATTGGTCATCAAATTAAGTATAGACATCTGAGTATCTGTGAGTCAAGTGCTACTCCCTAGAATATTTTGTTAATGGTGGCAAGGCAATGGGTTCATTAATATAAAATATAGTGACATATTCATTAGGAACCACTTTAAATTGTTTTTTCAAAAGTGGGTTATGGTTGGCAGGTCCTTGGATCATCACAACAGTGCATTGGTACCATAAATCACAATATATAATAATTATAATAAAGTTGCAAGTCCAAGTCTATTAATTAATAAAATTACCAAATTTGAGTGACAGGATAAAGATGGAGGAGAAAGCGTAAAAGTGTGTGAAATTTTAAATGGATAGAGATTTCTCCCATTTTGTCACCATTGCAGCATGAATAGCTCTTTAAATGTGCTCATTCAAAAAGAGGAATCTCTCTCCACTTATTTCCACTCTTCCTTAAGGAAGGAAAATCAAACTATTGTTGAAATTAAGGGAAAAAATTACAAACACATTATGAAATATGAAGAATCTTGGGACCAACTGACCACTTCAGTGATTATGAAAACTGTAAACTATCTTAAAAAGCAGATTTTTCACTGTTCTTCATTAAGGTTTGATTACCTTGCCCATTAGCATTTGGCTCTTTCATTGTTATGATTGTGGAATACTGTATATGTTACCACTAATGGATAAAGAAAGTTAACATGGTTATCTTGATTAACTCATCAATAATCATTTGGAATAATTTTTCTTCATTCACATGGATCATTCACATGCCCTATAATAATTGTGTATGTTGAGGTACAGGAAATTAGCATAAAAATTATCTACCCTAGAGAGCTAGTTTTCACTTCTAAGACCATGAAAATTCAGTTCAGGCTAACATTTGAAGCCTTCATCAAGGAAGTGAGAAAAAGAAATGATTCCATGGCCATTTTTTTTCCCACAATGTCATTATATATACAGCTTTTCATTGTTAGGGTCCCGTGCTTATAACAAGTAGGATTAGAAATGTAAGAGCATTCCTCTATCTTCCTTTTTGTTATTTTATTTTTGATAAGGAAAAATATATCAAGCAGCTCTTGTAATACAATGTAATCATGACTACCAATAGAAAATTGCACAAAGATATAATTCTACTCTTCTTCCTCTAAAGAAGAAAGAAAATGGTGGCTTTTTCCTCCTTTCTTTTTTTTTATTAACATATTTTATTTATTTTGCTATTGCAGTTGACTCGTGGACATGAACAAAGGGGGGCATTGCTGGAGGAAATGGGGTACTGGGTGGAGGGGGCAAAGGGGGGAAAATTGGGATGACTGTAATGGCAAAATAAAGAAAATTTGGAAAATGGTGGCTTTTTATTTTCTATTTTTACAATAAAATTGAGAGGTTGAGTGAGTTTTACATTGTTTGGGTTTCATGTCTCAGCTACTGACAAAACAACTTAGAAATGCAAAACTTGGTTCTAGGAGCTTTGTTATAGATTGTCTGCTCTAACCCAGAACTGAAAATTGAGAGATTTTGCAATTGACCCAGAGTCATTTATTCAGTAAACAAGATAGGACCTCTCATTCAAATCTTCTAACTTAAGTCCAATAATTGCTTTTTTAAAACATAATTTATTACCTCAAATACCCTAAATCTGGCACAAACCCAGGCTTGAAGACAGTATGGAAAAGGTAGGTAGGAGACAGACGGAGAGAATTCCAGGTTGTTTTCCCCTCTGTGGCAATCTCTCCTTAAGCAGGCTCAGGAATGTATTGATTCTGGCTGGCCTTTGTTCTCCTTGGGGAACTTTCACAATGACTTCAGTTGTTGTCATAAACCTTAAAGGCCTTAGCTGTATGAGTCTATTTGTTTTCAGGCACAGGTGAGCATATCAATACTGACTGACATAATCCTATAGGATTTGATTTTTGGTTATCATCCCAGTCAGAGTTTACTTCAGTTGATTAAAGTAAATGATAACCAGCCCAGGGTCATTAGTGCAGTTTCTTCATGGATGGTTGAAATTCTCAGGAAAATTCAGTTCCATGGCCGCAGACTGGACCTTGAACTCTGACTGGGAGTCTCACAAACAGAAGCCCTAGTTTACAATGGGGAGAGGATATAATGGGTCAATGACTTACTAACAACTTGGTGTACATGACAATTGACATTGATAGTGATGATAATATATATTACCAAATACTGATACTTTTAGGATTTGGAAACTCTTTGACAAAATTAATAATATTGGGACATTGGGCCAAGTGTTATGCAACAGAAATATAATATGAGCAACCCATGTAATTTTAAATTCACTATTAGCACATTAAAAGGGTAAAAAAGAAAAGGTAAAATTAATTTTTAAATTTATTTTTAAAATTAATTTATTGTTGTTGTATTACATTTATCTCCCCCTCACCATTGCTCTCCCCTGCCCCACCCACCCTATTTCCTCTCCCACAGTCAATTCCACATGTTGTGCGTGTCCATGGGTCATTTATACCAGTTACTAAACTCTCCCTCTTCTTTGCCCCCTTTCTGCCCCTCCTCCTCCCTTCTGATCACTGTCAGTCTGTTCCTTGTTTCTATGCCTCTGATTCTATTTTGCTTATTTGTTTGTTTTTCATTAGTTTCCTGTATTAGACAAAATCATATGGTATTTTTCTTTCACTTCCTGGCTTATTTCACTAAGCATAATACTCTCCAGTTCCATCCATTCTATCTTAAAAGGTAGGATTTCCTTATTTCTTTATGCTATGTAGTATTTCATTGTTTAAATGTGCCAGAGTCTTTTGATCCATTCATCTACTGATGGGCACTTAGGCTGCTTCCAGCACTTGGCTATTGTAAATAGTGCTGCTATGAACATAGGGATGCATAGGTTCTTCTGATTTGGTGTTTCAATATAAAATTAATTTTAATAATACACTTCGCTTAACCCAACACATCCAAAATATACTTTCAACATTAAATTTATTAATGAGATATATTCTTTTTATTAAATGTATTGGGGTGATACTGATAATGAGATTATAGAGGTTTCAAGTGTACATTTCTATGATATATTATCTATATATTGCATTTTGTGCCCATCACCCAAACTCATATATATTCTTTTGTTCATACGAAGTCTTCAAACTCTAGTGTAAGTTTTATATTTACAGAATATCTCCCCCTGGCTGGTGGCTCAGTGGATAGGAGCCAGCCTTCAAACCCAAAGGTCATTGGTTCAATTCCCAGCCAGGGCACTTAACCAAGTTGCAAGCCAGGTCTGTAGCTGGAGGCAGGTGAAGGGCAACAATACATTGATATTTATCTCCCTCTCTGCTTCTCTCCCTTCCTCTCTCTCTGGAAATAATAAATAAAATCTTAAAAAAAAAAAAAAGAATATCTCAATGTATACGCTCAGAAATACTTTCAGATTTAACAAAATTTACAGTTTGAAAAATAGACTAACCAGCCAGAGCATGTAACAAGGTTGCAAGCCAGGTCACCAGCAAGGTCCATAGCTGGAGGCAGGTGAAAGGCAACCATACATTGATGTCTCTCTCTCCCTCTCTGCCCCTCTCCCTTCCCCTCTCTCTAAAAATAAATAAATAAATAAATAAATAAATAAATAAAGACTTACTAGGAGCCCTAGTTGTTCCAAACATACTTAAAAGTTTTCTAAAATTAGAATCAATTTTCCAAAATTCAATTTTCTTTAATATTTTCATCTACATTGATAAAACTGTCCTTTTTAAAAAGGTTTTATTGGACTTTGAACAAAAAACATGTCACTTTCAAAATTACATCTACACAAATTAAATCAATTCAGCCTCTATTGTGTCCACTCAAGATTATTAATATCAAATTCAAAAAAGTACTTAATAAATTGAAATATAAATTTATTGATATCAACAGGTTTAATTTTATCTTATAATTGTGGCATACAATTTTCATGATAATATTCTTCATATTGATTCATGTTATAAAAATGTGTAAAATAATTATTATTAATTTGTATTATAAAAGTTTTCTTTCAACATAATTGTTCTATTTATCTAGCAAAGTCACATATAAGTTTTCTCTTTCCTTAGACCTTCAAACTTAGCTCAGTATAATATCAGTGAGAAATGTAAATCACACTGCCAGTTTTATCTTTGATAATTGGCTATTTGTCAAGTCTTCCTTTTGTTCAAAAAAAAAGTAGTTAACAATAAAGTAAATCTATACAGCTCTTTCACAACTCAAGCAATAAGCATTAGCAAAGAATGTAAGATTGTTAAATTCATAATCTTCCATTTCTTTCAGCAGTTACATAAATTGCCAATGATTCATAGCATTTGCACATATATATTAAAGAAGTTTAACAACTATATTCACGATACTTTCATAGAGTCCGCCTCAGTAAACTAAACATAAATATTTTAATATACATCATACATTTTAAGAAAACATTAGGCACTTATTTTAAAATTCCAATGAATTTTAATTTTTCACCTGACACTTGGATGACGCACCCTCACAATGATAAAAAGAAATATTTTTCCTGCTCTAGCTGAAATTCCTCTTTGACAGATATAAAGATACTCAAAAATATTTACATTGTGACTGTATTTACTTTAATTTTTATTGTATTTTTTCCATTACCATTTAGTCCCCTTATACCTCCCCTCCCTCCAGCAATCACCACACTGTCGTCCATGTCCATGAGCCCTTTTTTCCTCTTTCCTCATTCCCTCCACTCCCCAGCTCCCTCCCCACTAGATCATCTGCTCTCCATCTATGAGTTTGTCTCTGTTTTGCTGGTTAGTTCAGTTTGTTCATTAGATTCCACATATGAGTGAAATCATATGATATTTGCCTTTCTCTGACTGGCTTATTTCACTTAGCATAATGTTGTCCAGGTCCATCAATACTGTTGCAAATGGTAGAATTTCCTTTTTACGGCAAATAGAATTCCATTGCGTAAGTGTACTGTAGTTGTTTTCCACTCATCTCTTGATGGACACTTGGGCTGCCTCCATATCTCGATGATTGTAAATAATGCTGCAATGAACATAGAGATGCTTATGTTCCTTTGAATTAGTGTTTTGGGTTCTTTCAGATACATTCTTAGAAGTGGGATCACTGGGTCAAAAGACACATCTATTTTTAATTTTTTGAAGTATCTCCATACTGCTTTCCACAGTGAATGCACCAATCTGTATTCCCCACAGCAGTACAAAATGGTTTCCCTTTCTCCACATCCCTGTCAGCACTTGTTTATTGTTTGTTGATTTGTTAATGATGGCCATTCTGACAGGTGTGAGATAGTATCTCATTGTGGTTTGAATTTGCATTTATCTGATGATTAGTGATGTTGAGCATCTTTTCATATGTGTATTGACCATCTGTATGTCCTCTTTAGAGAAGTGTCTTTTCATGTCCTGTGCCCATATTTTAATAGGGGTGTGTGTTTGTGTGTGTGTGTGTATGTGTGTGTTGAGTTTTGTAAGTACTTTATAAATTTTGAGTATTAGCCCCTTATCAGATGTGTCAAAGAATATGTCCTCCCATTCTGTGGGTTCTTTTTATTTTGTTGATGATTTCCTTTGCTATGCAAAAACTTTTTAGTTTGATGTAGTCCATTTGCTTTTTTCCCCAATTATCTGGAGAAATATATCTGATTCAAAATGTCTATGGACAATGTCTGAGATTTTGCTGCCTATGTTTTCTTCTGATTTTTATGGTTTCGGGTCTAACATTTAAGTCTTTGATTTATTTTTAATTTATTCTTGTGTGTGGTATAAGGAGGTGGTTTAGTTTCATTTTTCTGCATGTATTTGTCTAATGTTTCCAACACCATTTAACTGAAGTATTAATTGGACAATATCTCTAATGTGGCATGGCATTTAAAATGTGATGCCAAGCTAAAAGAAATACTTGGAATTTTTCAATTTTGAATCATTTGATCTTTTATATTGTTAGAAAGGGTATGTTTGGGGAATTGTTTGATGGACCCCAAAAACACAGTATGATCTCCTCTTTTGAGAAAGTCCTTCCTGCTGGGATCTACTGTAAAGGACTCCAGTTCTGGGCCACCCTAGGCTGCCTCCTCCCTGCTGGCTCCAGGGAGATCCTCTTCCTTTCTCTCTGCTCTTTCTTATGCTTTGATTTGTGACTGGAACAAGTTTCCAGAAGGGTTCTGCTACCATTTTAGTCAAGACTTCAGAAATGGATAATGAGAAAATGTGTGGATAACAGAAGACAATCAAGATATCATGTCATTTAATAACAGGATGCCAGCCTTCAAGGATGTCATGGGACCAGCAAGCACAAAGTAGTACAGAATAGACTGGGTTTGCAAAATGCTAAGGGAGACAAGATAAAGGTGGGGCAAGATTTAGCACCAGAAAACATTAACCGGAATGCCAAAACTGGCCTGATGCAGATGGCTTTTCCTTAGAGAAATTTCAGGGACACAGATGTTCACACTAAGTCCCTCCCCTCAAGATGCTGGATAACCAGCTTTCCCAGGTAAATAATTCTTCTGAGTTGAAGCACCAAAGGCTATCAACTTGGAAATGTTAATAGAGAGTTAATGTATTAGACTGTTAACTGCTATCAGCCCTTTGTTACCACTGATTTTATTTATTATATTTTCTGACAGCATGCTTTATTTATTTATTCTTTTTATTGAACCTATTGGGATAACTGGTTAATAATAAAAGTTTCAGATGCACAATTTTCCAACATATCATCTGTACATTGTATTCTGTGTTCATCTCAAGACAAGTCTCCTTCCATTACCATTTGTCCCCCTACTACCCTCCTCCACTTTCCCCCTCCACCTTGGCAATTGCCACACTGTTGTCCATGTCCATAAGTATTTTTCTCTCTTTTTTTCACAATTCCTCCACTTCCCACCACCCCCCTGACATCTGTCAGCCTCCTCTCTGCTTATGGATCTGTCTCTGTTTTACTCATTAGTTTACTTATTAGATCCCACATATGAGTGAAATCATATGATGTTTGTCTTTCTCTGGATAGCTTATTTCACTTAGCATAATACTCTCCTGATTTTATTATTGAATTATTAGATGAGCTGGCCAGTCATCTAGCTGGTTCTGAGGAAGTGAAACCCACATGGAAGCATTTTGATGGGAAGGAGAGTGATGTGAGTACCCGGAATGGGAGCGAAGAGAAAGATAGCTCAGAACTGAGGGCATGAAGGACTAGCCAAGAGACCAACAACGCCTGGTGAGAAGCCCTGGAAGCAAGGCCACTGGTGGGCAAGGAAGGAAGGAAGGAAAGGAAAAGCATGCCCCAGCCTACTGAAGGCATTTGGAGTTCACAGGGCGGCTCACTTGCTGCCTCAATTAAAGGCATTTTGCTCCCTGCCTTGCCTTGCTGTGGTTTTCCCAGACAGAAGTGGCTTTGTTACTGGATAAGCACCAGGGCCTGGAAGCAGCTGTGAGTATGTGGACTTCCTGGTTGCAGCCTTTCTCCTCTGAATGCCTCACTGGGACCTCTTGGTCCCGAGCCTTTTATCTCCCGTGTTTCATCTGATTCTCACTGAGTATATTCTGTAATTTGCTTTGTCAACTGCCGCTCCCAAGGAATCATTCTCTCTTGATCTTTCACTATTCAATCCCTTTTTTTGTTCTGTCCAAAATGTAATTTTTATTATTTTTTTAGCAAAAATTTTATCCAAGTTCACAAGTCAAATAGTTTAAAATGTTGATCACTAAGAAGAGCAGTTCCTTTTCTTTCCCACCTCACCCAAATGCAACTGCATTACTTTTAGTGATTTTTTCCCTAAAAATCATGCATGTTTGCATAATATAAACATACGGTTACCTCTTAATTCATCAAGTGTAGACATATCTATTGACTTATTATGGCAAAGGAAGATTTTAGCTCTCTCCCATATCTTTTACCTCCCTCATCTTCCCAATTACTTACATCATAATTTTGGGATTAATTCATTTGAGTATTTTAGTCATGATTAAAGTAAATATTGTCTGCTTCTAACCCCCATGATATACCATGATTAATTAAATTCTTGTGTAACTTTTGTGTTTTCTGGAGTTAGTGGCTTACTTCATATTTTTCATTTGCTTAGTTGAAAAGTATGAACTGATTTAGGAATTTGCATGTCCTTCTTGGGCAAAGTCCATACTGAGCCTTTGTTTTCTTTTTTCAATTGTAGTACATCTGCTTCAAAAGTACTTCCAAGATGCTTTGAATCTTAATGAGTGTTTCCCTTTCATTGAAAATCCAAAAATCTAAGTGTCCTACAGGATGACAAAAATTGCCCCAGATCACAGGACCAACACCAACCCTTACATATAACTGGTCTCCATAAATATTTCAAACACCTCATCTGGACTAATTCATTTCTTCCTCACAGCTGCCCTCAGATGCTAAGCGTTGTTTCTCAAAGGAGAAAGGGACCATGGGGATAAGTGTACTAAAATTATGCCATTCCCTGATTTATCAATCAGGAATTTATCAGTTTCAAACATGTTTGGCTGTTTATAACACAACATTTAATAAATAGTGCCTTGAACAAATAAAGGTTTCTATTTCTCATGCAATAAAAATTCCATTGGAGAGCCCTGGCTGGTGGCTCAGTGGATTGGCACTGGCCTGCAAACCCAAAGGTTGCTGGTTCGATTCCCAGCCAGGGCACATAACCAGGTTGCAAGCCAGGCCTCCAGCCAGCTCCATAGCTGAAAGCAGGTGAAAGGCAACCATACATTGATGTTTTTGTTCCTTTCTTTCTTCCTTCCTGCCCTTCTCTCTAAAAATAATGAATAAAATCTTTAAAAACAAAATTACACTGGAAGGCATTTCAGGGCTGGCACAGAGACCACCATGTCATCAGACTCCTGGCTTTCCACTGAGCTATCCTTGGTATGTATAGCTCATGTTTATTGCTTCATGATATAAGATGCCAGCATCATCATTATCATCACATCTGCACTCCAGGCAGGAAAAAAGGAATAAACAAAAGCAGAAATGTTTATTGGCTTTTTATTTAGTTTACTTATTTGATCTCTTTTTACAAGAAAACAATAGTTTTTATTTTTCCTAGATGTGTCACCAGGTGACCTTGATTTATATCTCATAAGCCAGAATGAGGTCACATGGTGACTCCTTTTACTTACAAGGGAATCTGGGAAATGTAGTTTTTTAAGGTAAAGTACATTGCCATCCCAAATAGAATTGAAGTCCTATGTGCATGCAATCATCAATGTCTCTAGTTTTCAAGTATGGGTAAGCAATACCAATGTATCATGAAAATTAGAGGAATGTCAGACTTTCTAGAAATAACAGAATTAAGTCTATTTTTATTTCAGTGCTACCTTAATGCAAGAAAATGTTTAAGCTTCCTTTGTACTACAGGTCTAGATCCAATTTCCCACATATATAATTATATTTGTTATAATGACTTTCAACAAGCTGAGATATAACCAGATATTCTGTACTAACAGGATTTCTGACAGTGACCTTGCAAATATCCTCATCCAAGCAGATTCAAAATTCATTAGTGTATCTAAACTCTTACATATACAATCATGCAAAGACTTAAAAAAAAAGAAAGTAGTACCAAGCAGTTGGGAATCAAGTAAGTAAAGAACACTTAGTGATAACCAGGATTAATTTTGAGACAAATGATACTGTAGGGGTTTGAGAAAGAATAAACAACTGACACAATGAATTATTTGCAGTATTTTTTTACTTTATGTGAAGGGAGTTGTTTTCCCAAAAAGATGTGAATATCTGTTACATAAATATTAAATATAATTCTTATAATTACAATGGGGAAGAAACCTTCAAACACTCTATAGTTTAAATTAAGTTTATCTCCTCTATCCAAACCCCTTGGCTAGATAAAAGAACAGTAAGTCCTTCAACTTCTAAAAGATGGGGACCTAAGTAAGAATGGGTTGAAGAAGTTATTTTTGGTGCCACCATGATGCAAAACAACTGCCTAATAATCTTCTCTACAGAAAACAACTTAGTAAAAATATGCAAAATTAACAAACACCTTTAAGATCATCAGAACTGGATAGTAAGGCAATGGATCTCATCAATTTGGTTGCATTGTGCTTTTCATTTTAACTGCTTTAGGTCTGACTGGTTTTTATGGGAGTGTGGTTTGAGGGAATTCCCAAACTGTCCAGTTTTCAGGCCACACCTACAGAACTTCCCCTGAAGCCCTCTGTCCAATCTTCTCATCTTCCCCGCAACTTCACTAAATTTATGGTTATTACTTGAGTGTATTGTGACTTTATAGTCTGTCCAGCTCACCAGGAGTCAATCAGGAATATTCTAGACAAGTCAGAATGCACCTTTGTCCTACTTATTTGATCCACGAACCTCTGACACCATGAGGGATGCATTTCCATAACTTTCAGAAGGTTAAAATCATGAAAATAGGTTTACGTTCCTGGCTATCTCCTAAATCCCATTTGCATTCAGACACATATATGTCTAGACACCAGCTATACACTAATAAAAACCTGCCTTTATTGTGTTTTCTCTTTCATTTGATGGATATTTTTTTTTCCACAAAGAAATAATACCTTTAAAAACTACATGAGGATAAAGAGCAAACTTTATTTACTGTTGGTGAGAATGCAGATTGGTGCAGCCACTGTGGAAAGCAATATGGAGTTACCCAAAAAAATTAAAAATGGAACTGCCTTATGACCCAGAAATTCCACTTCTGGGAATTTATATGAAGAAAACTGAAACATTAATTTGAAAGAATATATACATCCCTATGTTTATTGCAGCATTATTTACAATAGCCAACATACAGAGACAGCCCAAGTGTCCATCAGTTGATGAGTAGATAAAATAGTTATGGTACACTTACACAATGAAGTATTACTCAACCATAAAAAGGAAGAAAATTTTAGTCATTGCAATAGCATGAATGGACCTGGAGAACATTATGCTAAGTGAAATAAGCCAATCAGAGAAAGACAAATACCATATGATCTCACTCATATGTGGAATCTGTTGAACAAATGGAGCTAACAAGCAAAATAGAGACAGATTCATATAGAAAGCAGATAGCTCTGGAGGAAGGACTACAGGGGTAAGGAGGGGGAGGAGAGACCAAACGAAAAAGACTTGGACAAAAGTGTAGTGAGGGCAGGAGTGAGGGGGGTGGGTGGAGGCAGAAGAGAGTATGGAAAGATAAATGGTAATTGGACAAAATACAATAAAAAAAAAAAAAACTTCACGTGTCATGGGAGTCAAGTAAATGCTGTGCTGTTTGCTAGGTTCATGAACAGCTAAGTGATGGACATCGCCTCAGCTGCCACAGCATGCACACAGAACTCCTGCTTCAGCAAAGTGTCAGATTGGTGCATCATGATTCTCCTTGTCATTTCCCATGAGTTAAAATACATACAGAAATTATATATTGCCTGCACCTTCTTTTAAGTTTCAGGACACCGTTGAAACCATGGAGTCCTTATTCAAGCATCTGAGCTGCAATGAAGCTGTTTTTGAGAAAAGCTGTATGCTAGTGTGCAGGAATTCTAGTGGCTCATTTCTTTAGGTAGATGGAGTGGCCCTTTTTCAGCTACACATTAGTATTTAAGACATCTTACCATCAAATTTCTAGAAGACCTGTCTACACTCTTCAATTCCTATGCATTTCTCACTCTGCTACCTTCTGCTCCAGCACCCTCAGTACCATGAAAACTGTTCTGATATAATAAACTACTGTGTGGGAAGGTCACTGGAAACTTTTCAGGCTTTATTATATCCGAACTGTATCCGCTGACCATTTCCTCTTTGATGGCTATTTTCTTCTTTTGCCTTCTGGCCTGGTACTCCCTCCGGGTCCCTAGTCTCATTTGCTGGCCCCTCTACCTTCAATCACTCCTTGAACGTCCATGTTCTCCAAGGTTCTGTTCTTGGTTCTCTTCCCTCCCACCTTTACATTCCTCCTTGCAAACACATGGACTCCCATCCTTTCAACCAATACTATGTAACCAGCTAACATGGGTTCTAAAATGTTCTAATCAGCTCCAAATTATCCCGCTTTATTTTTTCTGTAAAAATTACTTCTTTTATGCAATTAAATGTGATTTAATTTTTAAAATTTTGTGGGATTTTTTCCATAAATACTCAAATACATCTGCCTTAATAGCCTGTTACACCACCCTTTGTGTGTAGATTTTTGGTTAAGTAATTAGTCTAAATTCATGTCTCAACTATAGCACATACCAGTGTGAGCTTGGGTAAAATACCATGTAATCTCTTTGCACCTCAATTCCTCATCCTATAAAATGGGATTAATAATAGGAAGTCCTACCTCACATGTTTTCAGGGAAAATTATAGGAGCTAAACTATGTGTAAAGTACTTGAAACAGTATCTGGCACTATAAATCCTACACCCCTCTTAGCTGATATTATTTTACATGGTCAACTTATATATTGAAGACTACAACTCTCTGAAAGATGTACCCTCCTTTATGAGCATTAAACTACCCATTCATACAGAAATTCCTTAGGTATCCCAGTTGCAACATGTCCAACACTAAGCATGTTGCTTTTTCCAGCCAACCTCTTTCTCAAACCCCCATTTGCATAAATGATACCACTCAACACTCTCCACCCTGCCATGAACTATCGTTGGTGGTTTTAATGACAAGCCCTCATCCATCTAGTTGGTGGTGCTTCTGCTACCTTCCAAATGTTTTAGACTTCTCCATTACCATTGTAACCATTTTCTCTCAGCTTGACCCTCCCCTCTTTTCTAATTCAACCTGTTTCTAAGATGCCAGTCTGCTCACATTATTCCACTGTTCAACAGACTTTCAAGGTACTCTACTGTTCATTCATAGCAGTGCTATGTGATAGAATTTTTTTTGCAATGATGAAAATATGTCTACACTTTTGATATGGTTGTTACTAGCTACATGTGGCCATTGAGCACTTGAAATGTGGCTAGCACAACTGAGGAAATGAATTTTATTATGTTTAATTCTAATTACTTTAAACATGAACAGCCTCTTATAATGGATGGCTACCATGTTGGGCAGCACAGATTTAGAAGATAGAGCCCACCGAACCTGGCCTGGCATACCTTACATTCCCTAACCCTAACACCCTACACTGTGCCCCAGTAGTCTACTTATCTTTTGCTGACACACCTTGTACTTTTATATATTTGTGCTTTTGTGTGGATGTGCCTTTTGTCTAGAAAGCCTGTCCCACCTTCTCTAGCTGATGAACTCCCACTCAGTCCTGCAAACCCAGCTCAAACGTTACTTCCTCTCAGAAGCCTTTCCTGACATCACATACAGAGACACCAATTTATATTTTCTTCTTTGCTCTCTTGTACTTCGCATTTTTTGCTATTATAATAGTTGTACCATATTATATTTTGTCTCCTTTTAACAAATTTTCATCTCCTGAAGAGCAGTCCCTAACTCAGTATCTCAGACTTATGAAACATTAGTTGAATGCAAAAATGAATAACTGAAACATGGAAAACTGATGTTGACCAATAACTGGATACTTATATTTTGGCTTGCTGGACATTAGCAATCTCATGTTTTAGGCACCTTTAATTATCTCCACTCATTGGTACAGAGCCTATCAAAATACCAGTTGAAAGCAATGGCTGAAATAGGCTGGCCAAAGATTTATGCTATTTTTGCTAACTCTGTCTTCTCAAAGCTCAACTCCTGTACTAAATCAGATGATCAAAAAGTCATACATCTAACTCCCCCTAATATTTCTAAGCTAAGGACTACAATGTAACACTATGCCTTTTGTTTATTCGTTTGTTTTGTTTTGTTTTATACTTTTGTTGTTGTTTTTTTGTTTGTTTGTTATTATAAGAAATAATCATGTGGGAACTGAATTTTCAGACATTGTTCATTATGTAGTTCAGCAGTGCTTCTTATAGAAAGACCCATGTGAGAATTTGTATGTTAGTACAGTACTAGAAAGATTTTTATCCTCTGTAACACACTTGCACACATCCTTTCATTAGCTAATGACAGCTATGTGATCCTTCACATTTTTCTCTGGCTGCCAAGAAACTCAGAGGTAAGTTCCGAGCATTATCATTAGTAGTTTCCTAACTTATCTTAAGCTCAAGGTAAATTCCATTCTTTAATCTGCCTTAATAGTTTTATTGGATCTATGCTATTTGTTGTTAGTGGTCAGGTCAGTTTATATTATCAAATATTCTTAGATATTACAAATATTAAATAAATAAAACCCAAGGTTTCCCATTTTAAATTATCTATTTGTATGTATCTGTATTTTCTCTCCAGCAAGTCATTTTCTTAGACATAGGAACTTACCCTTTCCCATCTGTTGCATCCTCTCTTTGGCTGTCACAGGGTCCTAAAGGTAGTCAGTGCTCAATAGTTTCTGAATAATAGTATCAAAGCTAATTAATTCAATTAAAATAAGTCTTGTGGCCTAATTCTAATAATTTTTAAAACTACTTGTAAAACTAGGCTACTATATTAATAAATCTTACAGTTAAAAACAACACATAAAGTTACATTCAACTTCATTAACAATCAAAGAAATACAAATTAATATACTAAACTACTGTTCTTGGGTTATAGCTCATTAACAAAGTTGTTGGTTTTTTTTTTTTAATGATAAGTTATATGCTGGCAAGCATCCTGAGAAATAAATAGAATTACAATTACTAAACGTGAGAGTGAACAACCTTCCTAGGAAAAAAATTGGCAATATAGGTAAAAAGTTTGTATGTCTGATACTTATATTTCTAAGGATTTTACCCAAAGACAACAATAGAGATGCAAAAAAATTCATGTTCAAGGTTGTTTTCATAGTATAACTTACAATAGTAATAAAATTGGAAGTAATGTAACTGTCAAATAATAGAAAAGTAAAAATTGGCACAAATGTTGCAATTTGACAACATTTATGCATGTACACAATCTAGCAATCCTTTTTCTAGGAATTTATCCAAAAAGAATATGTGAAATGGTATATATAAAAGAATATCTATTTAAGCATTATTAAAGTTTTCCAACTCTAGGGAATTAGATAAGTAAAAGTCGGAACCTCAATGTGATGAAATATTAGGCAGCTATTAACTTGGTGTTATAGAAGAAAGTGTATTGACATAGGAAAATGAGCACAAAAATATCTTTAGATTCAAATACAGTCTATAAGACAGCATATGTAGTATGTAACCATTTTTTAAATAAAAACTTTGTTAACATTTAGACATGTCATGTGCTCTTTAGCATTTTTCAGATTATCTGAAATGAGCAAATACTACTTTTTAAGATCTGAAAAATCTATCCAAGACAAATATGAATTTATGAGTCTTACAGTGGAAGCTGCTAACAATAAAATATTACACTTCTGATGCAAACAGTTCTTCAGGTGTGAATGAGATGCATTACACTGGGCTCAGGTACCCTATGGAAGTTCTAGTAGAGCTTTCTAAAGACACTGCTTAATCATCTGAGCCATGCCAGAAAGCCAGAGCTATTAATGCAGGGGTCTTATATCACCCAGGGCCCACACACAGGCCAGAGCCTGTTGCCCATGTCTGCTGTCCCTAACCATCACCAGGTTTGGCACACCATCCATGGTTTCTTCATCAGGGAGGCTTAGAGACCAGCCAAGTCTTTGCCCAGAAAAAGAGATCAACTTCTAGGACTGAGGCAGAAGGTACCAGAGAAAAAGACCTCATCACATTTTCTGTTTGGCTGCTCTCTCCCAGTATATGGGCCTCCTCCTCATCAAAATAAATTAAAAAACTGAAACATAGTATTTTGCTTTCTGGTCTATTCTGCAAATTATTATTTAGATGTGTTAGGTGGTACTAAGAGGTCTGAAAAGGGTTAATGTTGCTGGCAAAGTCCCAAACCTAATCCTTCATTCAATTTCATTCAATTTGGAAAATGTTACTGAGCCCCTCAGCACTGCAGGGAACTAACTACACTAAATGATGCAGAGTATACCAAAGGCAAACTAGCATTCAATGTCTACTAGAAGTAAAGGGCCAATTTGGACTTCACTTTCCTGATCTCTGGCATTCTCTTAATCACCCTGGGAAGCAGCCAATGTGATTCCTATTTAACAGCTGACATGCAGGCACAGAGCAGGATTTGCTTTCAAGCCCAGATATTTAGTGGTGGACCTAAAATTTGAACTCAGATCAGCTTGATCCCAAAGCCCACATTCCGCAATTATTTATCAACTTATCAATTGAGGCTTACAAGTCACACATAAAGTTTTTAAGTCATACATCCAAGTATCTTTCAAAAAGAGGGAAATGCCCTATAAGCACAGTTTAAACCTTTAAAGGAAAGCAGAGGAAGGCAAGCACCTCTTCCAGGGGCACTGGGGGAGAGTTTTCACATAGATGGAGACAGCAACAGGTAAGCCAGGCGGTAGGGCTTCCGTAGGATTCCGGTACAATGGCAGCACAGACATTCCAGGGGTTCACAGCAGCAGGAGCAAAGGACAGAGCTAGGACCATGGGACTGTATCTGTGCGATGCCTGGAGGCAGCAGGTAAACATGTGGCTGGCAAGGCAGGCTTGAGCCATACCATAGAGAGGCCCGATATTATCCTACAGAGTTTCTGAGCAGAGGAACAGCACAGACAGAATTGTGCTTCACAGTGTTTACTTAAGGGTATTTGGTCCAGTTGTATTTTCCCCCCCTTTTAACTTCATAAGGGAATTTTAATATATAATTGGTAACTAATGACCATCCTGAAAGGTCAGGTTTCTTTTGTTGTTGTTCTTTTCAACATTTTTAGTATGTGGATTTCGTTAGGTTCTTAACTACAGTGTAATCTGACCATTTAGGAATTCAAGGCCTGAGCCTCACACATTAGTCTTTCAATTATGGATCAATATTATTTTGCCATTCTCCAAATTACTTCAATACAGGTAATGTGGATCGGTTGCTAAGATATTTCAATCGGCTCAGCTTGGTTAATGAAGAACATGGGTGTTGATGAATGGGTGAGACCGTCAATGTCCTCACTTACAGTCTCTGTTATTGTAACTTTACCACTCATTGAAATCAGCTCATGTGGCTCAGTGCTTTAGGCTGGAAAACTGGGATAACTGGACAAAACCAATAAAAACTTAATTTGGAGACAGAAAAAAAAAAAGTATGCATGAACAATAAGAGCTAGAGAGATGAATATGGCCTGCTTTCTTTTTTGTTGTAACTCTTCAATGCTGCCTGACAATCAATTCAATTTAATATAACCCCCTGGGAAGCACACTTTCTTCCTAAGCAGGAAACCGTAAAAATGTCAGAAATGCATAAAAGACAGCTTACATCTGGAGGAGGAGAGACAGGTAGGCTTCTAGAAGGAACACCTATGAGTTGAACCCTGAGAACTAAGCAATTGGCAGTGCTCATCTATTAACATTTCTTTATTCCCAGCATAAGGTTTGCAGCTTAGGGACATGTTGAAAACTCCTCACTGAATATTCTAAAGGACATTATGCACACCAGCACTAGAAACGAAAGCCAAGGGACAGTAGAATGTATAATGATCAGTTCTGATAGACATGAGAAGCAGGACAGGTGTCTCCTCTCCGTTCTCTCTACTTCCCCCACTCCCACTCCCAGATGGAACGAACCCTCAGCCCCTCACACCCAAGTTCCTTCACAGTCACCTGTTTTGTTCTCCTTTCCTTACTCTCTCCCTATTCCGTTCACCCAGCAGTAAGTTTCCAGTGAAGCTGTACTGCTCATCCACCAACCTGACTCTGTGATCACTCCCGACTTTCTACTGCTTTGCATTTTCAAGCAACTTCCAGAGGAGCACCTAAGTACTGCAGACAATTCACTGGGGTAGGGTCAGGGACATGGCATTGGAGAGGTGGGTCCCAGACCCACTCCCCCACTTCACCCAGAGCTAATCATTTTCATCTGTTTTGTTCACTGAGCTTCCACTTCAGGCTTATTAAGAAAAAGCTTTCATCATGAATAAAAGTATGAGAACCACTGTTGTTCATCTCTGTCAGCCTAGGTTCATACTTCTCAGCATCTGGCCCACTGGCTTCACCAGTTTCATTTCCAAACCATTCTCCTGCCTACCATTTTTCAGTTCATCCATTCCTGTTTCAACTTTCTCTGGGTCTTAAAGAATTCTTCTTCTCTGACTTTCTTCTTAGAACATTTCTTTCACTTCTTGTTTTGCAGTCCATCTCTAATACATTTTCATCTCTATATGTCTTGTCTGCCTAGTATACCAGAGGTTCAGGGCGAGGTAGGCATCTCACCTACAGGCATTCAGCACTCACTCACACATGGGATCCTTACACATGGTCCCCTCCTACCCTTGCACTGTCTGACAACCTCTTCCACCCTAGCTCAGATGCCCATTCAGAGACTGAGCCCTCTTTTTTTGTAGTTCACCTCTGCTCCCTCAATCGCTTCCAAGGATCTATTCCATCTTGACCTTCCCTCCTCAGATCTAATTCACACCTAGTCAGTACCCCATTCTCTGCTTTCAATTGTTCTCTGGTTGTTTCCCATGTTACTTCTGTCTCTGAGTTGCAGGTTCGATGTGGCAGTGGATTTCTAAGTAAAGGCAGACGGCCTGATTGGCTTTTGGCAGACTACACTCCAGGATTATTGGATGAGTCCTCTCATCCTTAATTCCAACAGAAGAGAACTTTCCCTTTCTATCTTAAAAGGCCAGCCCGCCTTCATAGTCAATGCTGCAAATAACTGCTATAAATATGTGAATATGTATAAAATAGTGTTTCAAAAGGAGAAGCCACTGCACTAATGACCTCATTTTTGCCTTGGTCAGACTTCTTTGAAAAACAGAAGTATAGTCACACCAGCAAACCTGTGGCAGGGCTGTTTGCAAGGATTCAGGGCACACAGGAGCAGCAAGTGAAGTGAGGCCAAAACCTTCTCAGAGCAGGAAGTGCAAGTGCAGACTGAGACAACCCCAGCACTTCCCTGGAGGTCACAAAATCCGCTTCTCAAGCCAGGGAAGTGCCATTCCCTGGGGCCTCTCTGAGTCCCTGTTTCTCTGTTTCCACATAGCTTCCCAGCTTTCCGATAGCATCAGAATGTTAAAGGGACACTGCCTCTTCCTGCAGCCCCAAAGACTAAGAAATGTCTCAGTTCAGGGCAGACAACTCGCCATTCCAGGTCCCTTCATGCAACTCAGAAGGAGAATCTGATTGGCTCAGCCCACTGCCCAACGTTCCCCTTCTGTCCAATAGTTGAAGGAGGAGGAAGGTTGTACAAATAGGCCAACCTGCAGAATCTGGGGGAAGGAATCTTACTAAGAAGCTATGATAACTGACAAGGACTGGTCTCTCTAGGAACATTTGTTATTACTTGCAACACATTAAAAATGTGCCATTGGGGAGGGGGACAGAGGGGAGCAAAAAGGGGATGGATGTAATACAACAACAATTTAAAAAATAATAATAAATAATAAATAAATAAATAAATAAATAAAAACGTGCCATTGCCCTGACTGGTGTATCTCTGCTGGTTGGTCACTGTCTCAGTTGAGCAAAACGATTTGCAGACAGGCCTCATGCCTGGGTCATGGGTTTGTCCAGTTCCAGGTGCGTTCAAAAGGCAATGAATGGATGGATGTTTCATCTCATTGTTTCTCTCCCTCTCTTTCCTCTTCCTTCCCCCATAAATAATTAAGTAAATGATAAATAAAATCTACGGGAAAAATGTACCATTGGCCCAGTCGATGTACTCTCTTCTGTTTTCCAAATATGTTATGTCCCCAGAAAGGACTTCAAATTTCAAAGCCCATGGGCAGAAGCATATCAGGAATTCGATTTAAAAAAAAAATACAGAAAGCAAGCAAGCAAGCAAGAAAGAATGAAGGAAGAAAAAAAAAAAAAGAAAGGGAGAGGAGAGAAGAAGAGAGGAGAGGGGAGGGGAGGGAAAGGAAAGGAAGGGAGGAAATGGAAGAAAAGAAACCTGGAACCCACCTGGGTTAGGCTGAGTCAAAACTGACAGCACCAGGGTCTTTCTCCAAGAAGTTTCTTGTATCAATCCTCTTTAAAGAGAGAGAGAGAGAGAGAGAGCCTAACTTTAAACAGACTCAAACTTTTCATCCAAATTGGGATACTCTCAAGCTTTGAGTTCTTGTTTGTATTTTGAGACCATTAAAAGTGCAATTTCTCCTGGTTCTCTCAAAAGACTTGCATGTGTATGCGTCCCATGAGCTTTCCCCAGTGAATATCTTTATATTCTGGGACTTTTAGCTGCTGGACAACACCAGATTTCTTATTCAATACAGAATACTTTCAGATATGAGCTTAATGATTGAAAATCAGCATTTTTTTTTTAAAGATGAAAACTTCCAAGAAATAAAAAAAAGTTAAATTCTCTGTCAGGTTTTGATGTTGTCAATATTATTTTCATCAGAAAAAATAAGCTAGAAAAACTTGTCATAGCAAAGCATTATTGGCCTATGGTTCTTTATTCTGTAATTTTTAACACAGAAATTGTTCTCATAAAGTGAAGACCAAAAATAAATGAGAATTCCCACCAGACCTCTAACAAAACCATAGTCATGTTGTAAATTTAAGAAACAAGAAACTTAATTAATTCTCCAGGAAAGAATTATAGAGACACAGCTAGCGGTTTATGGACTAAAGGTGTATAACACCAAAACCAAACTAAACATTTTTGAGACTACTTCACCTTCAGTGAAAACAAATTATTGAATTTTCTGCCAAAGGAAAGACTTATAGAACCTGCAAGGCTCAGATTTAACAGAAAACAAATCAGTATTATTGGACATTAATGATTTTTGAGTCTTTGAGATGGATTTGATAGTCAACAACAATGATTCTGTCTTACATTGAATCATGTAGAAAGGAGGAATTTTGAAATTGGCATTTCCCACACAATTTATTGCCTTCAACTAAAGGCAAACACTGGTTTTTCTAGTATCTCTCAACTTTGCCTTCACTACTTCTGCAAAAAAGCAGAACTTCCTTAACAAGGTTGGTGTGTGAAATCAGAACTCTGCTGTAGGGAAAAAGTCCTTTAGATCCTTCCGCTACCACTTTCTTTCTGATCCTGTAGATATACTTTGATATACACAGTATTGCCTTTGCTCATATTCTCCCTAATAAACTACTTGATGCAATATACATACAATTGTATTGTTATTTTTAGCAGGCCACAGATTCTTTCTTCTGATTCTAAATATAGAGATAACACATTGTCCAAGAATTAATTGCTCTGTCTTTTATGCTCTCCTGGCCAAGGGTACTTCTGTTCTAACATGAGTAATATAAGTTGCCTTATCTACAAAGTAGCTAATCAAACCATAAATGTCTTCCAAGGTTATTCACCTTAAGTAAAGTGAGTGTCTCCATCATCTTTGCATCTCCCAAATCCCTTGACAATGTACTTGGTGGTGTCCAGGAATAGCTTATGGATACTGCAGTGTCTCATCCTCAACCATCCCAAATAAACGGATAATCCAAAGAAAACTACACTTGGCAAACTCAATCTTAAAACAAGTTTTCTGGCCCACTCCTCTTCACCTTCCAACGGGATTGTAAGCCTCCTTCCAAGCCTCCTTCTTAAACAGAAATTCTAGAATTGCCTGTAACTTTGGAGAAGGGAGTAGGAACCATATAGGAAAGAAGGGTCAGGAGAAAGAGAGAGAGAAGGAGAAAGATAGTTAACATCTTTGAGCATTTTGTGCTTAGAATCCTGTTAAATACTTCACATACCTCATCTCATTTAACCCTACCAACAATCTAAAAGGGAAGTTCTTTTCCAGCTGAGAAAATGGCAAAGATTAAGTAACTGCCCAGAGTTACCAGTAAAGCAAAGCCAAATACTCAGAAATTGTCAGAGGACTGAATAAATGATCTTATCACTAACCATCACCTTTCCCCTGGCACTTCAGCGGAACAGGTCAAGAACTGGAGTCCATCATCACACTCCATCACATTTCAGACACACACTTCCTCCTGCCTGGAGTGAATGCTCAGTGAATTTAGCCATGAATACAGAAAATTATTGAAAGTATGGCGGCCAAGAGACAGGAGTAGGCACAGCATATTTCAGTATAGCTATTCATGGCTTTTGAAACTGCTAAAGGGGGAACACAGCCAGGTGTTGGAAACAGCATCTGTAGAAAGTAAAGGCTAACATTAGAACTGGGAAAGCCCAGATTTGGCTATATGACAGCTTTCCATACCCAGGATTTCAGACAAGCATCCCCCTAAAGACAAACTTCCTCTAACAGGCTGTGTGGCTGCACTAAAGAAAATGTTTATAAATATTGGGGTCCTCCGGTTCTTGAATCACATTCAGCCTTCATGAGGCCACGTGCTTCTCTAGAAAGAGAAACAAGTTAGAGAAACCAGAGAGAAACACCATGCTCACGTGTACCTAAACAATCTCTTGTCCTCTGGTTTCCCCAACTGGAGAAGCCAATAGGCTGCTCACTCAATAAACCTCAAATAAATTTTTAGTCTAATATTTCCAAAAGTGTGAACCATCAACACTTGTGTCAAAATTTCCTGGTACATTTGTTGGAAAAGCTCATGCCTCACCAAGCCTGGACCTACTACATTGGAACATCAAGACTTGGAAGCCAGAAATCAGTATTGTTAACAAGTTTCCCAATGCTGCCCCTGTTCATTAACATCTCAGCATGCTGTGCAAGGTGGGGGTTGGGGGGATGCTCCCAGCTTTCAAGGAAAGTCTCATTTATGTGAGGCTAACTTCCACTTAAAACATTCAAAACCCATTACTGTTGCAAACTTTTCATTCCAGTGTCTGGCTTTGTAGAAGAAGCTGGGGACCTAAAGTTTCAGCTTTCTTAAAATTGTACTCATTAAACAGCATGTTAATCATGGATCAGGGATTGCACATTATACAACCCATTAAGCTTTTGCATGTTCCTGGAAGACTGCAGATTGTATAAAAATACAAATGATCCAGCGGTTAAAATAATTGGCTATAACGAATAGCAAAATTAATTATGGATGACCACATTGCTTACCCAGTTGACCTAAGTCATTAGCAGATGTAATGGATCAGGTAAACATAAGATGTATTTTGGCTCCACAAGTATCCACGGTAGTCCCAAGATCTCACTGCAAGCTCAGAAGGGATATGCATTGTGCATGAAACCAATGATGATCCTCTAGAGAAAGATTAACTATGAATCCATGATAAAAACATACTCTATTATGTGATCCTGGATTTATTATAAAGCAGGAAGAAAACTTTTCACCTTTTCCAATTAAATTAACTCTCCTGTATCACCACGATGTCTTCTGATTTAGCTCAGCCGTCACTTACTAAATTAATATTTCCACCTGTGTGTTCCATGGAACGCCAACCCCAAGAGCTATTGGGGGCATTTGGAAGGGAGTGTGGAAGCAGAGCTTCTCATGCAAATACTTTTGGAAAATTGCACATTCTTGGATTCTTGATCACTTTTTGGAGAACTGTGATGCACACTAGCCAGTTAAAGGTTCTGAGAGCCCAGAAATAAAGAGATTCACATCAGTTCTGCCTTAGTCCATGCCCTTGGCTGCAGGCAGCAGAGGAACTCTGCCTACCTTAAGGAGAAAAGGGAGAGGACATGAAGTAGCTCCTAGAATGCATGGGCAATGGCTGGGAAGCCAAGGAGACAAGGAACAGAAAAGCACCAAAACAATCTGTCTAGGGCACCACAACCACCATGAGTTACCTCACATCTTCCTTTGACTTTGTGTCATTTCCCCAGGTGAACCATTTCAGGAGGAAGCATTTGAACAGACAAACCCAGGTACAAGAAAGCCTGCTCTGTGACTAATAGGGGCAAAGAAAATTATCCTGTACTCCATCAAATTCCTGGGGGGCGGGGGCAAAGAAAACCCTTTCTCCAGGATGTGCATGTAAAGCCATTCCCTCCCCCTAGACTCAGTAACAACTGTCCAGCTCCCTTATGCTTATCTGACATTTCCTGAAATTATCCTACCACCATTTCCTCACGTAACACCTATTAACAGAACACACTTTAGGAAATGGGGTAAATAATAGTAAATGGGGTACATGATTAACATGTATATGAGGTACATGATCAATACATATCATACAAAAATAGCACATCTCATTATTAGCATGGTTCATTTTGAAGGTATACCGAACTGTCATTCAAGTTTGCAATAGTATTCTGAACAGGTCATTCCTGGGAAGGAATAGGTTGTGAGGGAAGTCACTCTAAATGTTCCTATTTCCCCCATTTTTACATAACCTACATGAGTTTTGGTTAAAATAATTCCCAAGAGCAACCTTAATGAAGGGAAATTAGCTAGAGGGCAACCTGAGGACTCCTGCGCCTCATGGTCTCAGTAACAATGAGGAAGAGGGTGATTTTGTTGTTACTCTCTCCAATGATACAATTAAAATAATCTGTAGGACACTTTATGTTTCACAGTGTTTCCACCACTTTAGCTCTTTGATAGTAAAAGCTCTAGGCTGATAGTTCTCATAGGATCCCCCGTCCTCTGAAAGCCCTCACGTGGACCTGCCTTCCCCTTGCTCAGCAGCAGACTGCCTCCTTGAGTCACTGCCTAGAACTGTCTCTGACCGGGAAATGCCACCAACACCAAACCACATGCTGGGTCTTACGTGACACTAACCCAGGGAAATGCTGTGGCTCTCTGCCTCGGTAGCATAAAAGCTGCTGTTGTTTGTGTCTCCAGTTTTCCCACACTTTGGACTCCCGGGGATTCACAGTTAAATTAATCCCCAGAGAATAAATGAGTTCAATGTAGGGGAAATGAGGACCAGTAGGGATACAGCTGGCCCACACATGACACACAGAGAGGAGCAAAGCTGAGACTCTCAGGCCCGGATGGGAGAGTCAGCAGCAGCTCACAGCTCCAAGAGGAGAGCCAGGTTCAGGGTATCAGCTCTGCTGTACCAGCTTCAGCCTCTGCGTCTGCCCCGCCCGTGTCAGGTACTGAAAGCCTGACCTTGCAGGCCTCACTGTGCCCAGCACAGTGCGCACCTAGTCAGGCAGCACACTAGCTACTTCTTCTACCCACCAATGAGCAGGGCCCAGGTGGACTACACCCATACACTGGGCTATAGATCTAACAGTGAACCTGAGTAGTCAGCCAGGGTGTTGCCAGGAATTTGCTACTTCCACTCCAATTTCCCAACTAGATGAAACACAGGCCCCATGATCCAGGTCTCTAGGGTTGACCTGTTTTTCCTATGCCTTCTTGATATATTTGGCTGCACCTAATAGGAAACTCAGAATAAAGAGGCTTAAAACCAAAAGGTTTGTTTCTTTGTGTAAAAGAAGACCAAAAGCAAGTGGTCCAATACTGATAAGAGTCATGAAGGGCCCTGGCTGGTGGCACAGTGGATAAGGCACCAGCCTGCAAACCCAAAGGTCGCTGGTTCGATTTCCAGCCAGAGCACATAACCAGGTTGCAAGCCAGGCCTCCAGCCAGGCCTCCAGCCAGAACCGTAGCTGGAGGCAGTTGAAAGGCAACCATACATTGATGTTTCTTTCCCTCTCTGCCTCTCTCCCTTCCCTTCTCTCTAAAAAAATAAAATTAAAAATTTTAAATCTTCAGGTTGCAAGCCAGGTCTCCAGCCAGGTCTGTAGCTGGAGGCCTGTGAAAGAGGCCTGTGAAAGAAACATACATTGATGTTTCTCTCCCTCCCTCTCTGCCTCTCTCCCTTCCTTTGTCTCTGAAAATAATAAATAAAAATCTTTTTTTAAAAGTCATGAAGGAACTCTAGAAAAGACAAGAAAAAAGTGTGTTATTATTCTGTACCTCAAGGACTTGCATGATCCAAAATAGCTGCACCCACCACATCCACATTTCAGGTAGTAGGAAGGAACAAGGAGGGAAGACACAGGGACTTTCTCCAGTGCTGCCTATGTTTTTAAAGGAAACTTTCCAGAATTCCATCATAATTTTCACCTCAGGAGAGGCTGGGAAACATAGTTGTATTGTTGGATACATTACCACAAATAGGAATTCTATTTATGTCTGTTAAAATTAAGTTTATATTAAGATAGGCAGTCCAGGGCTGGTTTGGTGGTTCCTTTAACCTTGTAGTTTTACTATCCTCATCCTGGGACTTGTATATTATTTTAATCAACTGGGCTGCTATAACAAAATACCATTCACTGGTGGCCTAAACAACAGATATTTGTTTCTCACAGTTCTAGAAGCTGGGAAGTCCAAGGTCAACATGCTGGCAGATTTGCCTCTTAGTGAGGACTCTCCCTGGCTTGCAGACAGCCACCATCTCTCTATATGCTCACATGACCTTCGCTTGTAACAAAGAGAGTTCTGGTTTCTCTTTCTCTTCTTATAAGGACACTTCTCCCATGATGGGGCCCCATTCTCCTGAGGTCATTTAGGCCTAATTACCTCTCAAAGGCCCCACCTCCTAATACTGTTACATTGGGGGAGGACTTAAACATATGAATCGAGGGACAGGGAACACAAATGACCAGTCCATATCACATTTCTTAGTCTATAATGACTGGCTCGGTTCCAGCCTTGGCATCTATAATCTAACTAGCAAGACGAAAGAGCAAAAGAACACTTGGAGATTTTAAGCGTACTTCCTGGAAGTTCCATGCATCACTCTGCTTGCCTCCCATTAGTCACATGGCCACACCTAGCTGAGAGAGAGGCTGAGAAATAAATCTTGGGTGGCCAAATAATATGTGGGAATTCTAATTTTGGAAGATGGGGAAATCCATATTAGAGACAAGTATCAATTTCTGTCACCATTTGTAAGAGAAAGGATATTGGATAAACAATGAATAATATTTGTCATAACCCCCCTAATTGCACTGGGTCACCCACTGATGCTGAGGCTTGCTTTGGTTGATAAACTCTATCATAACTCTGATCCCTGGTTTAGATCCCTGCGGTCTAATTCCTGTTGGACTGGACTTGATTTTGCCAACTCCTCTTGGGTTTGAAATGATGGTGTCACCCTAGAGCCGACAATTATTCCACCCTGGCTATCCCGTCCCCTTTCCTAACCTGGTCTAAGAGCTCCCAGCACATTTTATATTATAGGCTTAGCCAGTTTTAACAAAGAAACAAAAGATTGTTGGTTGCTTTTACCCATTTTTCATCATGAAATAGACTTAGTCTCATGGAAGTGACTCCTTTTAAATCGGCCTTCTGACGGAATCAGATGCATTTGCTTTTGGAAAAGGAAGCATATGAACGAATAAAAGAATGATGAATAAGTGAGGTTTGAGCTGCTCAAACTCAACTCCTGAACATTTTATACTTGCCTTCTGCGTGATAATTAATGTAGGAAGAAGCTCATCAGTTTTCACCAATAAAAATCTCAAGTTTAGCTCACCATCTTGAAATAAAATAGTAGCTAATGTACATTTTTAAATAGGCGTACTATGAGTAATAATTATTTTGTCAAGTTCAGGAAAATTTTATAGACGTTTAGAGGTTACAAATGTGGCTGCTGGCCCTTTGTAAAGTCAACAGATCTTAGCATACTAGACTTGGGAAAGGATAGAATGCTACCATCCTGGCACCCTCACTACTTGCGCAGGTGAGAACACTGACTTCATATTAAGAAAATTTGGGTTGGAAACCCAGCTTTAGCACTTTTTAAACTTTATCACTGTAGGCAAGTCTTATCCCCACAAAGAGTCTTAGATTTTTTTTCTCTGTAATGAAGATACCATCACTGGGTTGTTTGAAGGTTAAGTGACCACATATAAGGAAGAAGCTAGCACTATATTTGGCCCCAAAACACAGTTGTTAAGGGCTTTTTCCATCTAAATTTATACAGAGAAAAAGTTTGGTGCTACATTCATTAAATACAGTGTACATCACTCTTTTGTAATGGACTTTTTAAAAACCTCATTCTGAATTTCTCATTTTAGAAAAACAAACTAAATATATTTTAAAGCTCTATAGCTTGTCTAGTAATTAGTATGTTGAACTAGTAAGTTATTTTTCATTAAAAAATATAAAAGCCTGTATTGGAAATTATACCCATAAAGTCCATCTACTTTTACAACTTAATTATATGTAGTAAAACTTTACTGCCACATTTAACAGGTATTAACCTAATTCTTTGTAAACAAAAGCAATATTTGACTGGAAGTGAACCCTAAGTTGAGAAAGAATAAAGAACTCCCTTAAAATATTTCCTTAATGTTTGTTTTTCATAAAGGTCAACTCAGCTAATGCAAGGGTTTACTTAATGTCTTATTTGTGTTATCTCAATATTTTTAGTAAAACAAATTTGTTACTATGGTGTTCAATTTTAGCATTACCACGAAATGAGCCAATATCAGGAAGGCAAAACTAACTGTGAGTTTTATAATAACAATTTTTTGTCAATTGAGTTTATACATTGGTTAAAACAATTTTTAAAACTCAGGAAAAAGCTGGGGAAGATGAGTATTTTAAGTAGATTAATCTCTTACTATTTTCTGGAGGATTTGTCACTTTCTTTTATAATAAAACAAAAATAGAAAATGAATCTATCCAAGTGCTGAAATACATTACTTTTAATCTTAATATACTTCATAATGAAATAGTACCAGAATTTCTACCCTATTTAATGTATTTCTGTATAAAATAAAATATTCTTTAAAGTTCTCAATAAAAATCCGTAA
Source organism: Noctilio leporinus (assembly GCA_004026585.1). Classification (NCBI taxonomy): domain Eukaryota; kingdom Metazoa; phylum Chordata; class Mammalia; order Chiroptera; family Noctilionidae; genus Noctilio; species Noctilio leporinus. The sequence goes on along the minus strand of PVIW01000930.1, from coordinate 159,238 downwards.
GATACCATTAGGTCCTTAAAATATGTTTCACATGAAATATTTACAACTCATAACTTCAGAAGGTATCAATATACATATGCATGAGCAATAATACAGACTTCTTGGGTGATTATCTGAAATTCAATTTGGCTCTACAACTATTTATTGGCTAGTGTATAATCACAGCTAACAAGTTTATATAATGAATGAGATCCACACTTCACAAGAAACCATATTAGCATCACCAACTATCATTTGTGGAGCTCTCTACTATATTATGCAGCCTTTTGGTAGGACCCAGAGATACACAGGCTTATAAAATATAGTCCCTTTCTTAGGAACTTGGTTATATTATTCCTAATGTTAATAATGCCAGCATGTTACATTTGTATAGAGCTTTTAAATTAACTAAATATACTAATATCCATTATTTCACTTAATATCTTCAATATTATCCTCAAAATCCTTAAAAGGCAAGTTGTTCAACAGCTAAAACCATTTCCATTTTATGGACTATGTGAGCCTCAACAATTAGGCAACTTGCCCAGAGTCATGAAGCTAGACTGATGGCAGAAGTCAGATTCTAACTGCATTTATATCCATGTAAACTTCTTCAAAACACTTATTTAACAAATCTAGTCATATTTATAAGAGTTATAAAATACCAATACAGTATGACAGGTGTAGAGGCCAAATAGATCTGGACCCTCTCTGCACAGGCTTCAAGGAGAAAGTGAATCTGAACTAGATGAGAAAAATGGGTAAAACACACATACACACACACACACACACACACAAAAGAGAAAAAAAACCGGGAAAAACCAGGAAGGCAATGTAGATAGGATAAGATTGATCCAAAATGTGTTGGTTGAACTACCATACTATCTGGGGCAAGTAAGCTGAAGGTTATTCATATTTTGTTCACTCTTAACCCCGTAATGCCTAGCACAGGCCCCCTGAGCTTTGTAGTGTGAACAATCTACAGCATCCTGACCTCTTTCCTTAACAGGTCCTAGTAAATGTCTGGTGAATGAAGAGATGGAAAACTGAATGAATCAGAATAATGAAGGAACAAACATTCGTTCAAGGACTAGAAAACCACAAGGATTCAAGTTTTGGAAATTTCATCACATCTGTGAATGAATCTGTTCATTCATTCATGCATGCATTCCTTTATACATGAATATATAGATATAGATATAGGTACATAGATATATAGATATAGGTATATATAGAGATATCCATTCCTCAACTAGGGATGGTTTTGTCCCCAAGGGGATATCTGGAGATATTTTTTGGTTGTCATAACTGGGGAAGTACTACTGACATCTATTAAGAAGCCTAGGAAGCTGCTAAACATCCTGCAATGCATAGGACAGTCCCCCAAAACAAAGAATGAGCCAGTCCAAAATGTCAGTAATACTGATGTTCCAAAACCTTGCTTTATAGCAAGTAGTAGTAAAGATTTTGGTTTCATGATGTGGACAGGTTTTTCAAATAAGTGAACAAAAATAGTAATCATTATAGATAATAATAATTATAAACTGTGGTAAGTACCATGGGAAAAAAATGAGAAATACTACTAAAAAATTGTTGGGGAATTCTGGATGCCTTATTGCTTCTGAGCAGGAAAGGATAACTGGTCATTTCCAGAGAAAGGCATTCTTGAAAATCTTAGGCAAATTATTTATAAACACTCCAGAAACTGAAGATAAATTGGGTGCCTTCATGGGGAAAAAAAAAATTAGTGCCTATGGAATTGTTCTGCTATTTTCCCTCTGGCTTGTGCATCACCCCCAACATAAAGAAATTGAAAATAAATAAGACAGTGTTTGAGACTCAATGAGACTACCATTTTCTTTAAAATGCAAAGAGTTTTCTTTTGTTTTGTTTTTAATAGAAAACTACTTGGGGTTTTAAAAAGGTCCTCCCTTTCTTGGGGCATGAAGCCCCTCTCCACTCTTTGTGATTCTGGGGGACAACTAATCATAAGCTCCCATTTTGTCCACCACCAGAGTAGCTACATGACGCAAGCTGGACCAACCAGACTCTGTGCATTTGGAAGGAAGGTCAATGAAGCACATTCATTTGATGTCAAATCCTAAACAACTTGTCTATGCACTCCTGCCACAAAGGATCCTGTGACACTTGCTTTCCATTTACCTTGGGTTTTTTTCTTTCTTTCTTTTTTTCTTTCTTTCTGTTTCTTTCTTTCTTTCTTTCTTTCTTTCTTTCTTTCTTTCTTTCTTTCTTTCTTTCTTTCAGATTCTATTCATTTATTTTTAGAGAGAGGGAAAGGGAGGGGGAGAAACATCCAAGTACAAGTGAAACATTGATCAGTTGTCTCTCGCACTGCCCCAACTGAGGACTTGGCCTGCAACCTAGGCATGTGTCCTGACTGGGAATCAAAATGGTGACCTTTTGGTTTGTAGGAGGGTGCCCAATTCACTGAGCCAGTCCAGTCAGGGCATCCATTGGCCTTGTTATTCATCTATCCTTGACTTGTGGGAGAAATTCCAGCATTCTCCAGATAACTCACTTTCTCCATAGTTGTCACCTTTGCTTGAACCAAAAAAGACATACCTAATATAGTTTGATCTTTTGTTTTAGGAAAGGACAGTGGCTCTGAGAGGAAGTTAAAAAGAACCTGAGCTTTCTTTTTTCCAGTTGTTCAACCATTCTTTCAACCTCAGCACCCATCACACCTGTCCTTGTAGCCTTCACTGACCGTTTTCATGCAAAGTCACATAAATAAATATTGTTGCCTCAAATGACCACTATTTAATTGAACATGCATTGTTTCTTACTGCTAGTGTCTTTTCCAAGACTGTAAGGGTCTATGAAGCCAGGACCATATTTAGTATTTCTTCCTATCTTTCACACTGACAAGTAAATACTCCATTAAGAATTGTTAAATGATTAACTGTAAAAGCCAGTCTCCAAGATGCCTCCATTAATTTTCACTTAAGGTTCGTTGTGCCCTTGTATTGTCCTCTCTCACAGTGAATAGGACTGACTTGTATATCTAATAGGATATTATATAAATGAAGATTTATGACTTATAAAGCTAGATCCATAAAAGACAGTTGCCTTACTCTGTCCTAGATCACTCTGGGGGAAGTTAGCCCACCACTGTGTCTTCACTCTAGTAGCATTATGGAGAGTCCCACTTGATACAAAATCAAACCTTTTGCCTGCAGTCAGCACTTACTTGTCATTGTAAGCCGTGTCAGAATTGAGTTCTCCAGCCCCAAGAGGGTTTCAGATGACTGGTGCTCTGGGCAGCATTTTGACTTGAACATCATGAGAAAACTTGAGATAGGGCATTTCAGCTAAGCCACTTGCAAATTTTTAACATACAGCAACTGTGGGGTAAAAAACTGTGTTATTGTTTTAAGACACTCAATTTTGAGGGTTATTTGACACACAGCAATAGTTAGCTAATACAATAAATTTGGTCCCATCCTGGGAGAAACCCAAACCCCATTTGTACTTGAACTATAAAGTGAAAGATAAAGGGACAAGTTTATTTGTTTCCTGGAAGAAACAGTTTCTATAAACAAAGCCACTCTAATATATGATAAACTTAGTTCTATTTAGTGGATGAAGGCAAAAATAAACATTTGCATATTGTACCAGTTGTAACTCTTAATGTGTCAAATACTTAAAAATAAATACAGTACCTTTTTAGGTACCTAGCTAGCAAGAGAAGAACAGGGTGTATTTCTCATAGAGAAGTCTTATTCTGAAAGAAGTTAGAAAAAAATTTAAAGTATAGTCATCAGATTTTTTGGACCCCAAATTAGAAAATTTGGTTGACTTCTTTTTCACTTATTTTTTTCAGTTACAGTTTACAGTCAATATTATTTTCAATTAGTTTCAGGTGTGCAGCATAGCAGTTAGCTAATCATGTACTTTACTCAGCAATCCGCCATATATTTCTAGTACCCATTCGACACCCCTGACACCATACATAATTATTACAATATTATGGACTATGTTCCCTATGTTGTACGTTACATCCCGTGACTATTTTGTAGGTACTAATCTGTACTTCTCAATCCCTTTTGTTGACTTTAATGAAGACAATGGACTAAAATATTTGAAACCAAGATAGTCCTAGAAAATTTAGAAATAACATCTGAAAAAAAATATATATATATAGTATAAGTACTTAAGACTGTACTGGATGCTTAAATCATGCTAAGACTGAACTTAAAGTATGGAAATCACTACAACTAGAAAATTTATTCAGAATGTCTTGATTCATCTATGAGAACAGCTTTAAAAACACCTTGTACCATCCTCTGAAGGCTACATGTAATTTTAAATTAGTACTGACTAAAAAAAGGTCTGCTAAGTAATGACAGAAAGTCTGTGAGTTATACGTACTTAGAAAATCAAAGTATGGTATATTTTCTGCATCATGATTTTACTAAACCAAGAAGACCTGAATGTTAAGTTTAAATGACTGTGGGTTTTTTTTTGTTTGTTTCTTTTTGACAGATAACAGAACATAAGTTTCATTCTGTCCAGCAAATTCACCACAAATAATACTTTATAGAGATATTACAGGTTTTTAGCATATATATATGTATATGTATACATATACACGTTGTGTGTATTTGTTTTCATAAAAACTTAATTTACAAAGAACTATTGCAGCTTTCTAACATAAATTACTCAGTTTATGCACATTAGTAAGATTTGTCTTCTATATTAAGTTCATAAAGTTATTCCTAAGACACTGTCACAACTCAAAATACTTTCATAACTCCTCATTTTTTTCTGAGTGAAAAGTCCATTTTTATTTTTTCATTTATTTTTTATTGTATTTGTTCCATTACAACTTCTTCCCCTTATATCCCCCTCCTCCTGCAATCACCACACTGCTGTCCATGTCCATGAATCCTTTTTCCTTTTTCCTTGATCCCTCCACCCTCTACCCACCCACCACATCTTATCTGTCAGCCTGGTCTCTATCAGTCTGCCTCTATTTTACTTGTTAGTTCAATTTGTAGAACTCCTCTTGTTTTCTTTCTTTTACTACCACTTAAAGTAGTAATAGTTTTCTTGGTTAGAAAAAGGCAAATAATTTAATGGTTAGGAACAAGGACTCTAGATTCAGACTTTCTATGTGAAAACTATGTGTTTGCTACTTAGGAGGTGAGTAATCTTACGAAATCACTTAACATCTCTGTACATTAGTTTTCTCGTCTGAAAAAGAATAATAATAAAAGAACCCATTTCTCACATTGTGTGGGGAATAAATGAAATAGTATATGTAAAACTCTTAAAACAGTCTCTGGTACAAAGTAAGTGCTCAACAAATGTTAGTTGTTGAAATTAGTCCATTAACTAGCTAATTAATTATTTAGGGATGAGAATTTTTTCCCAAAAAAGCACTCCTCTGAAATGTGTGTGCAGTGGTTCCATAATTATAAAATGCATTCACTCTCACAAAGACCCAGAGGAGATTAATACTCTTGGAAGGAAACAGTAAATCTTGATACATTGTTAGCATTATTGTGGAGTGAATCTAGTTGCCTTCCTTGACTTTCTTCATAAACAAAGATCAACTAAGCAGACAAACCCTCCCAACCAGGAACATTTAGAAAAGCTGGGTAATATATGAAAAAGGAAAGAAAATAAGAAAGACAAAAAAAGAAAACTCTTTTGAAGGCATTGGATAGTGATTAAGGCAGCAAAGACCGGAATGGCCAAGATCCCAGAGAAGAGAGATATTTATGAGATAAGCCCAACTTCTACCTTACTCCCCACTCCAGGCATTTGCTGATTTGCTGATTTGGCACAGCTTGGGCAGAGAGGCTGAGAGCCATGCAAAAAGCCAATGAAAAGTTGCTGAGTGGAGATTTGTATTGTCTCATGGGACTAGGGGACCGAAATTGAGGCTCATGACTACCAAGTCACTCAGGATATAAGGGACGGAGATTACAGATTGAAAGGAAGCACAGAGCAGAAGGGTGGACCTGGTATTTGATCCACCCTCCGCCTTGAGGCATTTGCTGACTAAACTCACAGGCAGAGAGTTAAACTAGAAACAGCAAAAAATGCTGAAGAGCTAAATAGAATAAATGATTGGTTTAGGATACTGAGGAGATTAAAAACAAAATGGAGTTCAGAGACACCAAAGAGAAGGGCATCTGGTATTATCTTAGGCTTTTCAATGAGCCTGCTGAAGCACTATTTTTTAAGAGTAAGGGTAATTAGAGATTGGATAGACCTCATGAAGACTGAAAGCAAGTCTACAAGCAGTTTAATCTCTAATTGGATTAATGCAAGTTATTCCTACTCTAATTGACTGCTAAAAACTAAATCTTCCCTAGGGGTATTTTTATTTAAAATGTTCAGCACTCAATCAAAAGTTATCAGGTGCATCAAGAAATAAGACCAAACAAGAGAGAAAATACATAGTCAACAAAATAGACCTTGTTGTTGATACATAGTCAATATTATCAGATAAACATAGATTTTTAAAATGGCAGTAGCTAATATATTCAGTAAAAAGCCAGGTTGAAGAATTTTAACAGGGATCTACAAAAAAAAGATAAAAATAACAAAATGGATATGCTATAACTAAAAACATAGTAACTGAAATTAAAACTCATCAGATGTTTTAAACAGAAAACTAGATAGAGATGAAGAGAAGATAAGTGAATAAGAAGATAGATCAGTATAAAATACCCAGAGTGTTATCAGTATAAAGTATCCACAATGACATAAAGGAAAAAGCATAGGACATATGTGTTTGAGACACATAGGACAGAGTGAAAAGTTCTAACAAATGTGTAATTGAATCCTAGAACATGAGGAGAGAATAAACAGAAGAAATATATGAAGAAATAAGCAAAAAGGTAGTCAAAATGGACAGAAGACATAAAAGCACAGATTCAAGAAATACTATGAAGGAACCCCAAACAGATTAAATACCTACACCAACAAACAAAGCCCTTAAAGAGACTGCACTAAAATTGCTAAAAACCAAAGAAAAATAAATATTCTCAAAAACTGCCAGAAAAAAAAATGTCACACTACTTCAAAGCAACAACAAAAGGTTAACAATTGACTTCACAACAAAACAAAACAAGGCTGAAGAAGTAGGAAAGCTATTATTTAAGGCCTCATGCAACATGTCAAGGATTTTCACTTTCACTGCAAGAGAAACGGGAAGTTGTTAAAAGGCAGAGAGCAGATTTGTGGGTTTGGTTTGGTTTGGTTTGGTTTTAAGGTGAGCATGAAGCTGCTGTGAGCCACCACATGAGAAAGCCTGCCTGGTAAAGAACTCAACAGAGAGAAAAATCAAAGCAGACAGATGGAGGGGAAGCCAACTCTTGAATACTTATTTTTAAGCACCTGATCTTTGAATCCATTTATGCCTGGAGTTTCATAAGCCATTGAATTTTTTAACCAAAGTTTCCTGGGAATATACAGAGGCCCTTAGGTACCAGGTCAAGAGTCTCTGCGTAGAGAATAGTTCCTAACCTAAACCTGGGGAAGGGAAGGCTTCCTGAAAGATGAGCACAATTCTGGGGGTGACTAAAAATAGCCATTGAGCAGAAGGCATGGTGTGAGAAATGTTCCCAGCAGAGGATTATTCCTTATATAGGAGATAACTCATGGTTCATGTGGAGTTGTTTTCCATATGACTAAGAAGGAATATGAGAAAGGTGGGTCATAAAAGGCCTAACTGGAGGGACAAACATAAGGGTGGGCATGGTAAAAAGCCTGAGCTTGTCCAGGTAGTTCAGATGGTTAGAGTATCATCCCCATACACCCAGGTGGCAGGTTTGATCCCCAGTCAGAGCACATACAAGAAGCATCCAATGAATGCATAGAGAAGTGAAACAACAAATTGATCTCTCTCTCCCTTCCCTCCCACTTTCCTCTCTCTCTCTCTTAAAAAAGAAAAAAAAAAAGTTGGAACAATATGGAGATTAGCATGGCCCCTGCACAAGGATGACACAAATTTGTGAAGCATTCCATATTTTTAAGTTTCTGCACAGCTAAAGAAACCATCATCAAAATGGAAAGGAAGCCAACTCTATGAAAGAAAATACTTGCCAATGATACATCGGACAAGGGTTTAATCTCCAAAATAGATAAAGAACTCCTACAACTTGAGACTTTCAGCCAAGATGGAGGCATGTGTAGACATGCTGCATCACCCTCACCACTAGAAGAAATTTACATCTACCTCAAAACTAAATAAAAACAACACAAATTTTTCAGAAAATTCAACTACAAGGAAGTGCAACAAACAAAGAAGTAAAGAAATACTCAGCCAGATAGGTAAGAGAGATGGAGCCAGGGAGAAGAGGGACAGCAGCCCCACCAGAGCTAAGGCCTCAGTGAAAAGCACAGTCATTCATTTAAACCTGGGAGGCATTCCTGGGGACAGACTGCGCAGTCCACAGTTCCAGCTCCAAGAAATATAGAGCCAGCAGCTGCAGTGGTGGCACAGGGACTGAGGCCACAGAGAAAAGCACAGTTGTATATTTAAACCTGGGAAGCCATCCAGGGGCCAGACCATGCAGCCCAGGTTCTAGCACCAGGAAAAAATAGAGCCATATTGCTTCTAACTGTGAAAACTAGTGGGGGTTGGGATGGAAGGAGAAACTACTTGTCTCAACAGGCAAACAGCATTGTTCTCTCTCAGACCTCTCCCCGGCATACAGCACCACACATGGTGAAAAAGGTGGCTCCCTTGACAAGTTTGTAAGGTTCCACCTCTTACAATGTAACAAGTGCAACAGCTCTACCTAAGACACAGAGGCAAACAGAAAGCTGGCTGAGGAAACAGAGAAGTATGGCCCAAAAGAGGGAGCAGGTCAAGGTGCCAGTGAGAGAACTGAGCAAAAAAGAGATAGCTAACTAACAGCTAAGGAGATAGCCAACCTAACAGATGCAGAGTTCAAAACTGGTGATTAAGATGCTCACAAACTTGACAGATACGCTTAAAAAGAACAAACGCAGAAAGGAAGAAGTGAAGGTTGGGCTATGTAAAACAAAGAAAAACCTACATTAAACCAAGGGTGAAGATAAGGAAACCAGGGTACAATTCAATGATTTGGAACATAAGGACGAAATAAAGAACCAACCAATACAGAAAGAGGAAATAAGAATTTTAAAAAACAAGGAGAGAAATAGGAACGTCTGGGACAACTTCAAATATTACCAATATCTGAAGTATAGGGATGCCAGAGGAGAAGAGGAAGAACAAGAAATTGAAAATTTATGTGAAAAAAATAATGAAGGAAAAATTCCCTAATTTGGTGAAGGAAATAGACATACAAATCCAGGGAGCACATAAAGTCCCAAACTAAACCCAAGGAGGACCACACCAAGAAACCATAATTAAAATACCAAAGGTTAAAGATAAGGAGAGACTCTTAAAAGCAACAAGAAAAAAGAAGAGAGTTACTTACAAAGGGGTTCCTATAGGACTATCAGCTGATTTCTCAGAAGGGACTGGCAAGAAGTATTCAAAGTGATGAAAAGCAAGAACCTACAACCAAGATCACTCTATCCAGCAAAGCTATCATTTAGAATGGAAAGGCAGATTAAAGGGCTTCCTAGACAAGATAAAGTTATCACCAAGCCATTATTATATGAAATGTTAAAGGGACTTATTAAGAAAAACAGGATCAAAATTATGAACATTAAAAAGACAACAGGCCCTGGCTGATGGAACAGCGGCTAAGGCACCAGCCTGCTAACCCAAAGGTTCCTGGTTTGATTCTCAGCCAGGGCACATGGCCAGGTTGCAAGCCAGGTCTCCAGCCAGGTCCTTAGCTGAAGGCAGGTGAAAGACAACTGTACCTTGACATCTCTCTCTGTCTCTGTCTCTCTCTCTTCCTCTCTCTCTAAAAATAATAAATCAAATATTTTTTAAATAAAATAAAATAAATAAAAAGACAACAGACTCATAACTATCAACAACAGAATCTAAAAAATGAAAACAAAAACTAAGCAGACAACCAGAGAAGGAACAGAATCAAAGATATGGGGAACATTAGGAGGGCTGTCAGCTGGAAGGGGGAAGGAGATGAAGGGGGGAAAGGCACAGGGATTAAGAAGCATAGTTGGTTGCATAATAGACAGGGAGATATTAAAGATAGTATAGGAAAAGGTAAAGTCAAACCACTCACATGCATGACGCATGGACATGAACTAAGTAGGGTGGGAGTGCTGGAGGAAGGGGCGGGGTGCTGGGCAGAGGGGAGCAAAGGGAAAAGAAATTGGTACAAATGTAACTGCATAATCAATAAGTAATAATAATAATAATTTTAAAGAAAAGAACTCATATGACTCAATACCAGGATGACAAATAACCCAACTGAAAAATGGACAAAGGACCTCCAAGGAGTACATACAGGAGGCCCATAGACAAATGAAAAGATGTTCAACATCACCAGCCATTAGAGAGATGCAAATTAAAACCACAATGAGCTATCACCTCACACCTGTCAGAATGGCTATCATTAATAAATCAACAAATGAGTGCTGGTGAGGATGTGGACAAAGGGACCCCTAGTTGCACTGTTGGTGGGAATGTACACTGGTGCAGCCACTGTGGAAAACAGTATGGAATTTCCTCAACAAATCCAAAATGGAACTGCCTTATGACCTATTGATTCCACCATAGAGAATAAACCCTAATAATCCTGGAACACCATTTCATAAGAATCTATGCACTTCTATGTTCATAGCAGCATTATTTACAATAGCTAAGTGCTGGAAACAGCCCAAGTGCCTACCAGTAAATGAGTGGATTTAAAAACGAGTACATTTATACAACTACACAACAAATTACTACACAGCAGAGAAGAAGGAAGTCCTACCTTTTGTGACAGCATGGATAAAACTAGGGAGCATTAGGCTAAATGAAATAAGCCAGGTGGTGAGAGACAAATACCATACTACCTCACTTGTAACTGGAATCTAATGAACAAAATAAGCTAACAAGAAAAATAGAACCAGAGACATGGAAATATGGGAACAGACTGACAGCTACAAAAGGGAAGGCGGAGGTGATGGTGGAAAGAAGGGAAGGGACTAGTCAAAGAACATGTAGGAATGGACATGGACAATGGAAAGGGGATTGACTTTGGCCATTGGGCTGGGCAGGGTGGGCAAAAGTGAAAAATTTGTTTTATTAAACAATTTTTAAAAAGAGAGAAACCTGGGCTTTACATGAGAGCTCTGGATGATATAGAAGATATAAGACTAGTACACTTTTTCCACATCTCTCTCCACAAAGCAAGCCTGCATCTTTCTTTACCCCCTTCCCCCACCCTGGCATGGTTTCCTTGCCTCTCTCCTTCTCCCAAGATCCAAAGGCCCTTAAAAATGAATAAATAAACAAACGAACAAAGGCTAGCACACCTCCTCAGCTGCGTACAGAATGAGAGAAGGAAAGGCTTAAACATGATCCCTAGATTTCTGATTATGGCAACCTAATAACTAAGAACTGGTAGTGTAATTTACCAGACAAGGGAAACAGAAGGAGAAACCACCAGTCTAAGAGTAAAGGGGTTAGGAGTGAGATAGAGGAGTATGTTGACATGCAGGTCATTAGTGATGAGAACTATGCTGAGCAAATGGAGTTGGATGTATAGATGTGGAAGTTAGAAGAGAGCTCTGAACTAGGCACAAAGGTATAAGTGGTCAACGTTTGTCTGCTGGTGGTGGAACCTCAGCAGTGGGTCACAGGTTGGGATGAACATAGGTCAGAGGGGCAGAGGGATCAGTGAAGAAGAGCTGTTCACAAAAGCAATAAAAGAGAAATTGTTAGAGAAACCACCCAGAGGAGAACCAAGGGAGAAGGAAAGGACAGAGTTTAAGGAAGGGAGTCCACACAGAATCTTCAGGCTTCAGAACTAAAAGTAGCCTGAGCTCCTCCTGAATTGGATTCATCTTCCTTTCTTTGCACTGGCTGCTAGGAAGCTCAGAGACCTTGTGACATACATCAGCCACAGCACAGAGCTTTAAAATCATATGGCCATCAACTGAATCTAGGTTATTGTTATTTCCTCCTTTTCCTATTCCACTACTACTACTACTATTATTATTGTATTTCTTTGTATCACCTTAAAATCCTAAAATGGAGGGGAATCAGTAAACAAGCATATTGCATCTGGAATAAGATCCCAAGCTCCAGGTGCGGCACAATGCCTACCACTCAGTCTCCTGCACAGCCTGCTTCCCTTGTTTACCTTACCTGCCTGGATCCTGCAGGCATTTAAGTTTAAGGCCCCTTAGTCTAAACAATCCCTAAGATCCTTTTCTGCTCTAAATTGGATGAATCTGTACTCCTTCAGTGCTAAAATCTCATGAGTTAAGTTACCAAATATAATATCAAGTAGTCAGAATAACAGCTGTTTTTTTTTATTATTAAGTTCCACTAAACACATTGAACATATATGATATGCACAGCATTTGAGAAGCGGTGGGAGGGGCTTCGAAAGCAACATGACAGCATGCTCTGGATCTTTGTTGCTTATCACTAGGAGGTCCAAGTTAGCACATGTGTTCAATGGGATTTAAAATAAAATGACTGTGTGGCACACCATTAGACCACAATCTTCAAGGCTAATTCCATGAGCCTCTGCATTAATGGGGCAAAATTCTGTTTGGCTTTATTCTATTAATATTTATAGAGTACTCATTACCATAGCAACTAAGTGCTTTCCACAGAGAACTGATCAAATTTTAAGGAGAGGTGAACAGGAGCGGGAAGGACCACTGCAGGAGCTGAAGGGAGCTTCTGATCTCCTTCCAACTAACCCTTTCCTTCCCTGATCCACCAAAGCATGGTTCTCACAGACCATTTGTTTCATGCACACCCTCCCAAAAGCTTGGCAATGCACAGTCTTGGATCACTGCAGCACCACTCCCTGAAACATTGGGCTCATCCTTGGCAAAAATCTTAAAACAGAAGTAGTCTTCCACCCTGATTTTGCTTTTTTGTGCCCCTTTTCGTCTTCTGGAATTGTAAGTAGAGCATATCACTGCAGACTTGGGTTTTGAAATTAGACTGTCTAGACTTGAATTCTAGCCTTTTCACTTGCTAACTAAGTCTCCTTCGGCAACCTACTTAATCTTTCTGACCTTGGTTTTCTCTTCTGTGAAATGAGGATACTAAGAGTGTCTACATCATAGGTTTATTATGAGAATCCAATGAACTGATAATTAGTACATTAAAGAATACTTTAATATAAATACTCAATAAATGTTAGCTATATTTCAATGTATCCTTCTCTTCTCTTCTCAGTCAGCAGAACACTCATGCTATCCTTCTCCTCCTGGCTTTCCATGACCAGATAAAATTTTTTTTCCCCAAAGATGAGAGCCCTCCCAGAAACCACATAGAGGGGTGAGAGGAAGATGATTCCTCCCTGGCCAGATCAATTGACTAGATGACAAATGCCTAAACTTCTAAACCTGGAAACAGATTTCTCTGGGTAAAGCAATTCCTTCATAAGTAAGCGCTACTCGATTTAACTTTCATAAAGGCAAAGAGCATGACTCAGTCATTTGTCTCCAGGTGGAAAGCCCAGTCCCCCTGCTATCTCCTTCAAACTAAGATATAAAGAAATAACTTATTACCCCTCTCTGAGAATACGTATACATGCATACACAAAGAGGTATGGCAAGCTATTTCAGGCTCTATGGCAGGTGGCAGGGACTTACAGCAACAACAAAATGATTGAGGCGTGCGCCTTGACTTCATGGAAGTTTGATCGAGTAGGAGACAATAAATGGTAAAGAAAACGTGTTTACCCAAAGAAATGAGTTTCCAGGTAGGATATTAGACACGGATTCATGAGGAACGTGACAGGGTCTTTGTGAATTTCCGAACCACACTGTGGAGATGAGCAGAGCGGTAGCCCGGGTAAGCTGGACCATGGCATGGAGTCAGGCAGCAACCCTGGAGAAGCTCTCAGCTGGTATGGTGCCGCAGCGTTAGCAGGGCCGCTGACTCATCTTTGCACAAACACAGAGACTACCTCAGATGCAGTCGGAAGCAGCGACACCCAAACCTGCGAGATAAAATTTGAGATAAGCACACTTGAAACTTGGAAGAGGTCGTTTTAGGACAAATAAAGGGGCATACTTCTTTATGCGGTGACTAATAAATTCATGACCTCATCTGGAACTTGTTGCTGCAAGAACCTACATAGACGAAAATTAAAATTAGGTTCAAGAAGGTTGAGATAAACATATGAATGAAGAGTAACCAACAGGCTCTTGAGGTGAGTCAAGCAGGTATCAATCCAACAAGAATCCACTCAGGAGCCAATGCTAAGTGCTGACCATGACTTTGGACACATTCCTAACTTCCTGAAGGTACTATTCTCTTCCATCCAATGTCCACCTCTGAGCCTGGAGGCTGAGTTAGAGACAGTTTGCTAAAAGTGGGATATTTTTGATACCTAATGTTGTTCATTAGCACAATGTACTTGCCAGATCATAATAAATGCAGATCCCTTTTTCCCCTGGCCCAGACCTTGGAGATTCGTTCAACTAGGAGAATAATTGGAAACCGTAACCTGAGAGCTGGAAAAAAGAAGGGGTAGCCATATCTACACAAGTTTTTCAATAGTTTTCATGCCAAAGTTGAAATACTCTGGCTGGTTAAAGGGCAAGTGCTATTTTCACTCTCTTGCATTCAGTAGCTCGGGGACCTATGGGTTGATGGCTTTAGTTCCAGGTAGAGAAGGTCTCCTCCCAGGAGGAGTGATAAGAGGGCTCATGAGAGACTCTATTCTCTGTACTGTGCCCTTTTGCCTCAACTCATTGACAAATGCCCCAAATACCACCGAGTCACAGCTTGGTCACTCTAGGTCAGTGATTCTCAAACTTGAGCATGTATCAGAAACACCTGGAGGGCTTGTCAAACTAGATAGTGGGTGCCAAGCCCCCAGAGTTTCTGCCTCAGTTGGTCTGTGATAGGGCCCCAAATTTTGCATTTCTAACAAGTTGCTAAGTGATGCTAACTCTGCTGGTCCAGGCACCACAGTTTGGGAAACAAGGCTGTCCGTCCTGATGTCCACTCCAGTTCACTCTCCACCTAGGACAGATTACACTCATATTGTCTTCAGCCTCTCACAACCCAAGGATGGGGAAAGGCTCTAAGGGCAGTGTTAGAAGTGGGGGGCAGAGTCTGAAGGGAACACTGAGACTTGCATTCAGTACCTTGCTGTTTTTCCCAGCAGAGGACCTCCCCAAACCTGCCTCCATGGCTCACACATCCCCCTGACTCCCTTACTCTCCACTGGCCTTCTGCAAGAGCCTTCCTTCCCACCACATGACTCCCAGCCACCTTACCAGGCTGGCAGTTCAGCTATCGCTCTTGCCCATCTCCCTGTCATGCAGCAGCTGCTCCCAGTACTGGGGAAACTGGCCTGTCAAGGAGTGACTGGCTGAGACTGTGAATAGCAACTCTCCCCAGTACCAGCCCAAGCTTCCTGCCTGAGAGGCAGCTGTCCTGAGGGAGGGACCCCTTTCCCACTTTACACACACACACACATACACATACACAACAGCCATGACCACCAGCAGGATGTTTCAGTGTCTCCCTACATGAGGATCCCTCAGAGATTGCTCCTGGCCACACTGAGCCTTAGACCAGAGAGCAAAGATCCAAAGAAAAAGAGTCACCAGCGACGTGTGGCAAAAAAGAGGGAGGGTGGGGAGAAGGAGTAATCTGCTACTTAAAAGTAAATGCCAGTCACCATTATTTGCTTCTGGATTCTTGACATGTTTAGTCTCTTTTAACCACATGTCAGTTGCGAGAAACTTCACTTTAGGGAGAGAGTGAACATGATGAATAAAGCCATAGCACAGTATCCAGGATCTCTGAATTTGCCCAAAGGAGAAAGACTGAAATGAGTAATTCTCTCTGAGCCCACTCATCTTTTTGCATTAATCAACTGAGACATGAAAAACTGTTCGTGTACATTCACACTCATGCTCTTTCTCACTTTCCACAGAAGGGACTTGCTTTCCTTGTTCTGGAAGCCCTGCATGCAGAACAATTGGTGGGGAGGCTGGTCAGGCTGGAGGCCAGCTGACAACCCCTCGCCCCTCCCCAGCCTCCCTGGTTCCCTTATTTCCCTCCTTGGCCCAAAGATGCAGATGCACTTACTTCTCTTCTAGACTTCCCCACCACAAACAAGGCATCCCCTTTCTGCAGAGTCTGAGACGCCTTGGAAAACCTTCCAGGTGTCCATCTTTCTCAATCCCCCTTTTTCTTTTAAATGGAAGCAGTCATCTTTAAACCATGTAACTGATACCTTCATTGCCAGAGGTATTATTTTCTAAATAAATAGTATAAAAGAGTAACACTGCACCAAGTTAAATATCAACATCATCCATCTTCATGGCTGTCAAAGGTAAAGATATTAAATATATTACTTCTGCGAGAGTGATTGCTGATAAGCTATCAGATATCTCATCTTCCATGGAGTTATTTTTAGGCACTTAAGTTGGCATGGATATGCATCTTTATGCTCTAAAGTAAAAAAAAAAAAAAAAAATTAAGGCTAAGAGTGTAAGCAAGTTGTGATTGTAAATGTGCTGTAAGGAGAACAGTTTCTCCAGGGAACACCTTTAAAAGACCCATTCTAATGTTCTTTGCACAATTAAGTTTATTTCCCAGGTTTATACAATTCAATTGCATTTCTGCAAAAGAAAAGAATCCACCATCTCCCCCTCCTTAGGACAAAGCCTCACAGCCAGTTAGCACCACGTTGACTAATCAGAGGGAAACCACCTGCAGGAATCCTCCCCTTTCTGTTGGCTCCCAGCAGAACCTTCCAAATGATGATTAATCACTGAATAAACGGCAGAATTGACAACAGCATAATGCCAAAGAGAAGGCAGAGACAGGGCCTGAACAGTGGGTGCATGTGGTCCTGCCCCAGTGGGTGGAAGGGCCGAGGAAGATGGATGACCCTGGAAACCCCTGACACTTGAGTATCTTGTCTTTTGCAGGGAGGCGGGGGTCACGTCTGCCAAATTCAACAAATAAGGTGGTACGCACCAAGTGGACGTGCTTCCTATGGCTGTCAGAAGCAAGGAGAAACGTCTTAAAAATTAAACTAATAAGTTCAAATTGACATCCCAAGTTCCGACGAGAACAGAAATAGGAGATACTGCAAATGACAGCTTAATCCATTATTGTGGAAGGGATTCAGCATGTTTTACTGTTTACAGCCTCAGATTACCCTCACTGTGTCCCTACTAATTTAAAAAATGATGTATCACTAAGTTCAAACAGGGCTCCAAAGAGTCAATTATACTAAGCAGTAATATCAAATGCTCATATTTTCTACACCAAGGAATAAAACATGTTATGCCTAATAACAAACAGAAATGAGGTCGATTACCCACTCTCAGTTGACCAAGTCATTAGCAATAAGAATGTTTCTCTAATTTTTCAATATTTCTGTGCAGGGTATGTACTCCCTGCCCCAAGGACTCCTACTAGTCAAAGTTTATTAACATGAAAAAATTTGTAGTAAATGAAATATTGGTTTGCCGCTGGCTTAATGCCTTTCAGATACCATCAGTTTTCAGACCTTTCATGTTTAAATGAAAAGAGCAATTACTGGTCAGGCTCATTATCTCTTAGGCATCATTAATACCATCATCTTCCTCATTATGATCACCTTCACCAGTTTTTGGTTTTGTTTATTTTCTGTGAAACAGAAAACTTTAAATTCATGAGTTTCATGCACATCTTTCCACGGGTCCTAACTTAAACAGAAATCCTCAACCAGTGCCCCTTTCTGCACACAGCACTCTGTGATACTCATAAATTCTGTCTTGTCTTGTGAACCTCTTCCACATTAACTTATATCAACAAAGCATTTCACTGGCTATGACTTCATGTATCAAGATTCTCTACATCATTACCCATTTTTTGACATTATGCTTGTTCTCAACCACACCTAGAACACTGTTTTGCACCTTATATGTGCTCAGCAAATGTCTGTTAAATAACTTTAATTTGGGGTCCTTTTACTAGACTCAATCAACACCAGGTCTTACATAGAAGACCTTCAAAATCCTTCCCAAGGGGAGTTCTCAGGATGTGTAAGTCACATAAGACCCAAGTAAGCAATCATCTTGAAACAACAGAGAAACCTGAGACTGAACGATCACAGATACGTAGACCTTGAAAGAGTCGGTGAACAATCCCCTTCTCACCATTTACAAATATTGCATTGGAAACCAGTTTTTCTCACCAAAATCCAATCTCTACCACCCTCCAATTGCTAAAGATTTTAATCTCATATTCAAAACTTAGCTTTGATTCAGTCTTTGGTCTGGCTTTCAAGCCCCTATTCCCAGCTGACCCCTCCCCCACATTGCCTGCTTCACTAACCCTCCCCCAGCAGCGCTTGCACATGCGCGCACACGCACACGCACACGCACACGCACACACTACTCAATTATGTTCGGTCCTACCTTTGCCTTTGCCCTTCAACAAGCTTGGTCTTTTGGAGACTAGACCTATTCCAATTCTCTTCTTCTTGTACCCGCCACCCTTCTCTGGAGCTCCCTCTCTTCTATTGAATAAAATTTTACTGTCTTGTATCAGGTGCTTCATGAGGCTATAACCAGCCACAGCCAGTGTGAAAGAACAAGGACTTCAGTGTTATCAACTCATTCCAAATTCTTCATTCACCCACTATGTGACTCTGAGCAGGTTGCTTGAACTTCTAAAACCATTCTTACTTCCCTGAAACAGGAATAAAGGTATATACCTTAGAGCATTATTGAAAAAAATACTAAATAAAACAATGTGTGAGAAATGCTTGGCTCAGACACTGCAAAGATTGTGTCATTTACTTCTGAACCTCCAAGATAAAGCCGTGGGCCTGACATATAATAATAAATGCTTCTTTAATATTGAATGAAAAGTGATTGTACACTACGAAGGATAAAATACATGCATTCATGAATCGAAGTTTTTAATTCAGTAAAATATGACGGCTTTAGCTTTATTTCTATTTTTTATATTTAAATTATTTTACCTTTCATTATCTCCTACTTCCCATATCTACTCAACAGACAAGTCCAATATTAGACATCATTCATTAATGAGAAGAAACCATTTAAACTTATTCTAGTGTGGAGTTACAAGTCCTCTTCTCTCTTTCTCCTACATCTTCCCACAGCCCCTGAGGGACACCTGCAGCAACTGGGGACACACCTGTGTGCCACAGGTGTGACTTTGCTGAAGACAGGAAACCATGACGCTATCTGCACTGAACTGCTCTCTGTAGGGGAGATGGGAGGTTTAAAATCAACTCATGTCCTGTGGAAGCAACTAAAGGCAATAAATACTTATGGTCAAATAAAACCTAATCTATTGGGGGAAGATATAGAAATTACTAAGTCATAGATAAATAATACTTAGGTAAAGGAAAACTAAATATAAATACTAAAAATGTAAGAATAAGGAGGGAGAAGGAGGCAAAGAAGAGGAGCAGTTTAGTCAAGGAACTAGCATTGATGACACATGGACATGGACAGCCTGTGCGATTGACTATGGGGCTGGGGTGGGATGGGGTGGGGGGAATGAATGTAATACAATAACAATAAAATAAGTTTTTTAAGTGAAAGAATAGCATAAGATACCTTTAATTTGATAGATTTGGGGAACTCTTCATGGAATTTGTTTGTGTATGGGTGTATTTTTGTTGTTTTTTGCTTGTTTTGCCTAACAATCATGTTTTTATTCACAACAATCTTTGTTACAGCTAATTAGTAACTACGAAAAATACACTTACAAATTAAGTTCTTGGAGCTAAACAAAAAATAAATCAGAAAAAGATGTTTATTTCTAAAAAATTTTCTGGGAAAAGCTCTTTGTCACATATCTTTACGGAAGTTTTACTTTTGGTTTTTGTATCCAGGAACCATCACCATTTTGTTGTTGTTGTTGTTGTTTTAAAGATTTTATTTTTATTTGTTTTCAGAGAAAGGAAGGGAGGGAGAAAGAAAGGAAGAGAAACATCAATGTGTGGTTGCCTTTTCTTGCACCCCCAACTGGGGATATGTCCCACAACCAGGCATGTGCCCTAACTGGGAATCAAACTGGTGACCCTTTGTTTCACAGGCCAGCACTCAATCCACTGAGCCACACCAGCCAGGACAAAACATCACTATTTATATAAACAAATCAAATTTCAAATCAAAAGCGTACCTTTTGTTACTAAAAACAAAGTGAATTCAAATGTATAAATGATGCTTTTAACAAGTGTAACATCAATAACTATTTTCTACAATTCTTCCCTTCTCTTCTCTCCCAATCTTAAAAAGAAAAAGAAAGAAAGAAAGAAAGAAATACATGTCTTTTCCCACTGATTTAAATTGGTTAATAACTTTTGTATATGAGGAGAAGAAGGTTCAAGCATATAAAGTTTTGCAGCACTAATTCTTAGCACTTGTTAGATGTTTGGATTTGGTTCTGCACATAGTATGTGCTCAGTAAAATTCACTCGGTGATACTAAAGTGTCCAGTGAAAGAGAGAAAAGTGTTCCTCTTGTGTCAGCACTATGGTGTTTGAATGCCCAGTGCTCTCTAAGCAAAGCCCTAAGTCCAGGCTGCAGACGTGTAGTCTAGCAGCAATATAAGAGCAGTCTACGCCTTCTACAGGAGAGCCCACGCCTCCGGAATGTTCTCCCCCTGAGCAGACACAGACTGAAACCTGTGAGGCTATCTGCTCAGTCAGGCATTATCCTGAAGCCTGTGGGTGGACTGGGATCAAAGATTAAAGTGGTGGTAAGCCTTTATTTATTACAACCGCAAGGTAGCCTAACCAAGCCATCCATTTATAGGGACAGGAGATGCTTTTGGAACTGTGAAGAGCATCATTAGCATTTTATTTCCTCTCCCAACCACCTGTCTATGGTCACTGTGCTCATTTTGACCCAGTCAGGACACAAAAACAGTTTCCTGGCCTAGGGGGTGAAATGGGAGGTGGCTCACCTCCCAGGCCAGGCTGGACACAGGGAGACAGCATGGTCCAGTGACCGGAGCAATGGGCTGGAAATTCCAGACTAATTATGCTCTTTCCAGCATCGAACTTGCTGTGTGATGCCAGGTGAAGTACATACCTTCTCTGGATCTCTGCCTGCACTTACTTACTACATGAGGAAAATGGCTGCCATGAGATAACATGCAACTAACAACCTTGGCAAGCCTTGGTTCCTCACCTCTAAAATGGAAATGATTAACTAAGTGCCCTCATTGCTTCATAGGATCAATGTGAAAATGCATATAAAAACTCGAGTAATTTTTTTCGAGTGCTGAATTGGTTCTTCCTAGTGCCATTACTAGTCATAGGGTAAATCTGAGGCTCAAATCCAGGTTTGGTGACTCCCATTCCCGGACTGAAGCAAAACAAAACAGACTGAATTCCCCTTTCTTTCCATGAACACCCAACAAATAATGAACCCAAGTGATTGTGGTTTCATGACACAAACATCCCTCCAAGGGCTTGAGCATATCCTAGCATTAGCTAAGTCCCAAAAAGTCCTGATGCCAGCACCTCTTAGGGGCGTTTGAGTTGTTCATAGGTGGAAACTGAGCAAATGTGCTACAGTGTTTTCATTTAAAGTAATAGTTAAAATGAGCCCCACTTATCTTTTAAATTCTCAAATGTTTAGAAAGTTCCCACTTGAGAATATGAGGCTGTTTCCCTCCATGTTGAATCCCACTGGGGCCTCCCTCATTATATATCTAGTTAATGCCTAAGTCGTTGGGGAGCTTCGGTCTTCGCAAATGTCACAGTTTTTACCACAGTGTACTCACTTCGGAGTGGATTAGCATGAATGCGTCGATTGTATTGGGTTGCCAATTTTGTGGGAGTGATTTGAAAGCCTGCGGAATAAACTGTTATTTAACTTGGGGGAAGCAGGGAAGGAAAAAATGGCAGTGTTTTATGTTTTGCTCCCTTTGGTTCATATTTACATGAAATCCTCATAACCAAGGCAGCTGGAGTCCCAAGTATAATGATAACATTGGCGGTGAGAGGTTTGGACCTGGCTGGAAGGTGGGACTTGTGTAGGAGGCAATTTTTCTATGCAGATGTAAAGCATAATAAATATTTATTTGTAGAAATTACATATGAAGATTAGGAAAAAGTAGGTTTGTTTTTTAGGCACCTTGCTCACAATATAAGCCAAAAGTATTTGGCTAACTTGGCTTCCATGTAAAGACAGTCCGCATCATATCCACTTGCAAACATTTGTCATTTCGTAGAACATTTAGTTGCCATTCATCATCTGGAAAAAAAGTCTTGTTTGGGGTAATAATACGATAGATTGTTTACACAGGTCAATTAACTCCAAACTGACAAAAATAAGTCTCTCTTCATTCTGAGATTACCAGAATCAAGGATGGAACAATTGATGAGGCCAATTCAAAGAGGATGTTGAGTTTTCACACACTGACCCTGCTAACATCACTGGAGAACCAAACCTAGGGCATTCCTCTTTTCTCTTCCTTGGCTTCTGTGTATCTTTTCTCTTCACTCCTCTGCTCTCTTGAGTTTCCTAAATCTATTAGTAATGATCTCTCCTATGACCATGAGAGTATTTGAGGTTACAAACTCCTACAACGTGCACAGTAGAGCAGAGATGCTCCACATGGCAGTCACCCTTGCCATACTGCACAGCAGGTAAACTGTGGCCACAGACTGCTGGGGAAGCCTCTACTCCATTAGGTCACCCACAATGGGCAGAACATCCCTACTGCTAAGCCATGGAGCTTACCAGAGCTTGGTGAACACAATCTAAATAACAAGAATCCCCAATTATAGTGTTGCTTCTCTCTTTTCTGAGAAGAAGTAGAAAAACACAATGAAAGTATGCCATAGTAAAAGAAGAACTGGGCTAAGAAACTGGAAACTTGGTGGGTAGTCTCAAGACTGCATCTTACAGAGTCTGAGCAAGTCACTTATTTGTCTGGTCCTCAGGTTTTCAATCTGAAAATGAGTGGATTGGACTAAACCTATGAACTTCTCCAGCTTTTAGCTTCTGTGATTCTATTTTCATGTTCATTTTTTATAACTGTTTTTCTTATATAAGCAATATATGTTCATCATGTAGTTAGAGCAAGTATACAATAAAGAGTAAAATTGAAATCACCTGTTATCTTACTACTCCAAGATAACTAGGCTTACAAATAAATTATATACATATTTATTTGCAAATATACCAAAATGAACCTATACCATATATACTGATATATATTAAGCACTAAAAATATATTAAAACAAGCTGATACAAATGTTTTCCCCAAAAGGTAACATTAAGTTTCTCTCTGATTTCCAGAGCACATTGACCTTATTCTCTTTTAGTTCCTCCATCTATTGCTGGTGTCCTGGATATGAACAAACATTGGGATGGCAGTGTCTCTGGCCATCACAGAGAAAGTAGAAGACCTCAAAAGTACACTCAAGAGGAGCCATGAAGATTATTGGGAACCACCCTCTCATTTTACAGACGACAAAGATGGGGCCAAATGAGTCAAAATGGCATGTCAAACATCATCACGTCCCTGGTTGGCAGAGGCAGGGCTGCAGCAAAGTTCTCCTACCAGCTGTTCTAAAACCATTTGCACTCTTTATTGTTTTCAGAGTATTTTATTTTCTTACTTAAACAGCAGGGTTGAACTTCTATTTCTCATTGAACTTCAGTTAATAAGTTGATTTCCCCAGCTTTCCTGGTTAATGGAGGGCTCACCTTACCACACTCCAACCTCACAGCCAGTCACCAGCAGGCCGCAGGCTGAGCTGCCTTGAAGAGCAGGGATGACTCATGGTGGTAAACTGGGCTTAAGGGAAAAGGTATATGAGCCTGTGTTCACACTGCTCCTCGAAGTGATATTAGACAAGCTATAGAAGCTTATATGTAGCTTTCGCTTAATTCATTGGGCTTTCTTGGACC
The DNA here is from genome assembly GCA_004026585.1 of Noctilio leporinus. Taxonomy (NCBI): domain Eukaryota; kingdom Metazoa; phylum Chordata; class Mammalia; order Chiroptera; family Noctilionidae; genus Noctilio; species Noctilio leporinus. The sequence goes on along the minus strand of PVIW01000930.1, from coordinate 135,268 downwards.
AAATAAAGAGACATCCCTACATGTACCTCAAAAAAGGGTGCCAGAAAACAACGTCAGATATGTAATAAGTATTTGTTGACTGATTGAGCTTGCTACAATCAAAGGTGCTGGTTTTCCTGGTGCTCTTGTTTAAGAATGAGATGGGGAAATAACACCCACCCACGCCTATCTCACGGAGAGGCCAAGAGAGCAAAAGAGACAATGGATATCAGATCCTTGCAAGATAAGTAGTATGTGTATTCAGATCTCATTCACATAACCATCAAGCCAAAGTTCCTGAGAGGCTACTTCTCCATTGTGGAGAACTATGGATTTATGCTAAGTCTGTAAAAAGGCCTCATTCCCCAGATCTTTCCACCTAATTTTAAAACTCTTCACCTGCAATTCTCTACTCAGTGTGCTTTCCTAGGTCACACCTGATCCTGGTTAAAGGCACAGCGCAGTTGTCTTTTGTTTTCCTTACCCCAGCTCAAAACTTTCTCAAAGACAAGGTGAATAAAACAACAATGGGACATTTACACAACAGTTCCATGCAGTTGTAAAAAAGAAGAAAATGTTACCCTTTGCAACAGTAGGATGGACCTGGAGGACATTATGCTAAGTGAAATAAGCCAGTCAGAGGCAGACAAATACCATATGATTTCACTCATATGTAGAATGGAATGAACAAACTGAACTAACTAGCAAAACAGAGACAGACTGTTAGGGGGCAGTTAGTGGGTGGAGGAATTAAACAAAAAGGAAGAAAGACTCCTGAACATGGACAGCAGTGTGGTGATTGCTGGGGGTAGGGGGGTGTAAAGGGACTAAATAGTAATGGGGAAAAAATACAATAAAGATTAACTTTAAAAAAAAAAAAAGACAAGGTGAGGTGGAAGCTTTCTTGTTTTGAACAAAATGTTCTGGATAATTCTGAAATACCCACCACTTTCTAATTCCCAGATGAGAATTCTTGAGTCTGGTTCAGCAGCAGCAACTGTGATTGAGAAATTGGAGATGGTGTGTCCAGGGTTTTATCACTGGTTGGAAGAAGAGGAGAGGCAATGTCGTATAGATTTTAACTCTGACAACACTTTTTTGCACTAGGATCAAACCATGACATTGCAACCATGCATATAACCATGATAGTGCAACCATGATATTGTCTCATTTTATTTCAGAGTATATATTAGTATCTACCTACGGAAACAAACAGAATACACATGGTAGAAGCTTAATAAATACATGAATTAATTAATTAATCCTGAACTCTTAGTACTCTTTCCTCAGTTTTTACCACTTACCTAGAAAAAAAGTATTACTCAGTGGGTCTCAAACTTGAGCACACATAAGGGTCACTTGTAGGATTTGTTAACCAGATTTCTGGACTCCACACTCATAGTTTCTCATTTAAACAGGTCCGGGGCATAGCCTGATAATGTGATTTCTAACAAGCTCCCAAGTGATGCTGGAGCTGGGCTAAGAACTGCACTGTGAGAACCACTGGTTTTTCTTATCCAAGGAGTTCATGAGGCCTGTCATTTTTTAAAATGTGGGTTTTTAGCCACTAAAGGACTCTATACATAGTTTGCCACTATGCTTGGACATGTTCTTAATCAGTGGTCTGATTTGGTTACCAATTTTTGTAAGTAACACTATCCATGGTAATCTGCAACATTGATTATATATGTGTGTATATGTTAAAAAATATATATATATATGTACATATATATATATAAACTTTCTATCAAGAAGTATGCCTAATCCAGAATATGTTTCCTCATTTGTACTATTATTCTCTCCTATATGTACAAATGATATTTATTAGCATAGGCCCATGTCTTAGTTCCTACCTAAAAGAAATTAGCAACTCTGGTCAAGATGGTGGCATAGATAAACATGACTTACCTCCACACACAATCACATCAAAATTACAACTAAAATATAGAAAAACCATCACTCAGAATCATCAAAAATTGAGTTAAGTAGAAGTCTGAAAACTATAGAATTAAAGAAACCACATTCATACGAACTGGTAGGAGGGCCAGAGATGTGGAATGGGCTGGTCCCACATCCATGTGTAGTGGATAAAAATTCAAGAGGAATATTTTGGGAGAGAGGAGTCTCAGCCCAAGTTTCTAGAACCAGGAAGATGAGTCCCCAAAACTTCTGGCTGCAAAACCAGCAAGGATTGAGTCAATGGAAGAACCTTCTGGGGTTCCAAGCAGTTCCACTTGAATAACCTACACATGGAGTTACTCAGATTCACCCACTCTGAGCTCTAGCACCGTACTAGTAGCTTGAAAAGTTGAGAGGCATACAGGGAGGAACTAGAATCAAGGCAAGAGCTGTGGGACAGCTTTCTCCCAGATATAAAAGTGGACAGAGACCATTGTCTCTTTTCTGAGTCCTCCCCCCACAGGATCACCTAACTGGCAAGTGGGTGCCATCAACATGGCTAACACTGTTTGCCCTGTCTTGGCAATCCCCTAAGACTCCATCCCACCCAGTCTGTGGACCCACTGAGGCTATTCACAGTGACCTTTCCATATGAATGGTTGGTCTTGACTCAGGCTTCACGACTTCCTAAATCCCATCAAATAAGCAACAGCTGGCCTCCATAAGCCCCCAACCCCCACACCTCTTGCTAAGTGGCCCCAGGACCAGCACTAGCTGCAGCCAGCCTAGATTCACAGCTTGGCTTTGAGTAGGAATATCCAAGCCCAGAACAAGCAGCAGCCATCTCAGATTGTTTTATAGTTCACAAAGTGTGGCCCTGGGTAGGACACAGGTGTGGACTGACCTTGGCTAGCACCACCCAGGAAACCCATGAGCCTGTTCACCCAATGAACAGCTATAAACCACATCAGAGCACCACCACCCTGCCTCTGCACAATTGATTCTCCACACAGAACAGAGGTTGGTGGTCACTGGTCTCAGTCCTTGCAACTGGCTGGCTTGTGTAAATCCTGCCCATTGACCTGCCAACAGCAATCAAGGCTCAACTACAAGAGGAGGATATATTCATGCAAAGGACACTGCTTGAGGACCCAGCTTGGGTGATAGGGGAGGCTGTGCTACTGGACCCTACAGGACACCTACTACATTAGGCCATACTACCAAGACAGGGAATCATAGCAGCTCTAACTAATATTTAAAAAGGGGACAAAGAAAACATAGCCCAAGTGAGAGAAAAGATCAAAACTCCAGAAAATGAGCTAATAAAACGGAAGATCAGCAACTTATCAGATGCAGAGTTCAAAACACTGGTCATACAGATACTCAAGGAGCTTAGTGGGACCTCAGCATCATAGAAAAAGATCCAATCAGAGATAAAGGATATACTAATTGAAGTAACGAACAATTTACAGGGAAGCAACAATAGAGTGGAAGAAGATGAGAACCAAATCAATGATTTGGAACATAAGTAAGCAAAAAAAAAAAAAAAAAAAAAAAAAAAAAAAAAAAAAAAAAAAAAAAAAAAAAAAAAAAAAAAAAAAAAAAAAAAAAAAAAAAAAAAAAAAACCCAAAACAACAACAAAACAACCAATCAGAAAAACAAGAAAAAAATTATTTTTCAAAAATGAAGATAGTGTAAGCAGCCTCTGGGACAACTTCATGAGGTCCAACATTTGCATCATAGGGGTTCCAGAAGGAGAAAAGAAAGAACAAGAAATTGTACATCTATTTTTTTAAATAATGAAAAAAAAATCCCTAATTTGGTGAAGGAAATAGACTTCCAAATCCGGGAAGTACAGAGAATCCCTAACAAAAATGATGCAAAGAGGCCCACTTCAAGACACATCATAATAAAGTTCCAGGTTAATAAAGATAAAGAGAATCTAAAAGCAGCAATACTCCCTACAGGGGAGTTGCCAAAAAACTGTCAGCTGATTTCTCAAAAGAAACTTTTCAGGCTAGAAGGGATTGGCAAGAATTATTCAAAGTCATGAAAAGCAGGGCCCTACAGCCAAGATCACTCTACCCAGCAAAACTATCATTTAGAATTGAAGGGCAAACAAAGAGTTTCCCAGACAAAATAATACCAAAGGAGTTCATCATCACCAAACCATTATTATACAAAATGTTAAAGAGACTGATTTAAGAAAAAGAAGATCAAAACTATGAACAATAAAATGGCAAAAAATACAAATCTATCAATAATTGAATCTAAAAAACAAACTAAGCAAACAAGAAGAACAGAGATACAATCATGGATACAGAGAATATTTTGATGGTTGTCAAATGGAAAGGGGCCATGGTGGAATGGATGAAAGGTTAAGGGGATTAAGAAGTATAAATAGGTAGTTACTCAATAGCCTTGGGGATGCAAAGTTCAGTATAGGGAATGGAATAGCCAAAGAACTTGTATGCATGACCCAGCGACATAAACAATGGTGTGGGGATTGCCTGAGGGAGTAAGGGATGTTGGGCAGAGGGGGAAAAGGGGGAAAATTTGAGACAACTGTAATAGCATAATCAATAAAATACAATTTAAAAATAAAAGAAATTAGCACTGGCACTGTTTTGTTGAGTACTAATGTTCAATAATATTTATTACAAAGAATCATTAACTGTAAAATTAAAATAGGCCACTAATGTAATTGGCCCCCATTTTATGGATTAAGAAGCTGAAGCCATGAAATTGTGAGGTTTCCAAGACTTCTAACACAATCAAGGCTAGAACTCAGCTCTCCTTTCATCTGTTTCTGTTTTTAAGCCAACCATAATACTTTCTTGAACACTGTGCATGAGGCTATCATCATTTCATATGTGTAAAGCTACTGAAATGTCTAACTCTTTTATATATATATATTTACAATCCTGCTTCTATCTATGGAAGTCTTCCAATAGTTAACAATAATTCCTCTAATGATGAATTATACAAAGATCTAGATTTTGTTAAAATATATATACTTGCAATAAAGATACTGTCTAGTACCACAAATATCTCATTGTTCTCAGGAACTGTGCTAAGTACTTTATATGAAATCCTCTTTTATTTCTAGAATGAATTCTGGGAGTGAGTATGATCCTTAATTTTTATTTTTTATTTTTTTTTATTTTTTATTTTTTTTTATTTTTTTTTTTTTCATCAATGTATGGTTGCTTTTCACCTGCCTCCAGCCACAGACCTGACTGGAGACCTGGTTTGCAACCTGGTTATGTGCCCTGGCTGGGGAATCGAACCTGCGACCTTTGGGTTTGCAGGCCGGCACCTTATCCACTGTGCTACCAGCCAGGGCCTGATCCTTAATTTTTAAACATAAAAATTGAGACACAAGAGGCTACTTGTCCACATCACTAGGATACCATTTTCTTTTCTGACTCTTCAACTAAACTGTGAGCTTCATAAGGACAAGAAAAATATGTATTTAATAACTATTTTCCCCCTGACTTCTGTGGCTCAGTGGGTTGGCCATCCTCCTACAAACTGGAAGGTTGCAGGGCTCGTGCCTGTGTTGTGGGCCACGTACCCGGTTTGGGGACATGTGAAAGGAAAAAATTGATGTTTTTCTCCTCTTTCTCCCTCCCTTCCCCTGTCTAAAATAAATAAATAAATAAAAGCTTTAATTAGTATTTTCAATCCAGTACATAAATTGTAGAAAGAAGTCAATAAATATAATGTGAGTGAATGAATTAATAAATGAAAATCTCTTTCAATATTTTTTATCTTACCTACTACTTATACACTCCTTTTTTTTTTTTTTGTTAACATGGAATACCTTTAATAATAAAATCTTGCAGTTATCCTGGAATTATAGGAGCCCATGTTTCCTTACATAGCAAAGTCTATGGTTTATTGCTACTGCCTTCAAATTTGTACACTTCCAAAATGTTCCAGCATTTTTAGTATAATGGGGCCCCTTTAGAAGACTGTGCTTGCAAAGTGCTTTTTAGTTATTTACAATTAATTGTCTCAGTGGTAAATGTGACTCATCACCTCAACACTCCCATTCAACAACGGGGAAACACATAACCAAGTCACATCCAAGGTCAAAGTCAAATGAATAGAGGAGTCAGACATGAAACTAGTGACCCTGGCCCTGAATCTAGTTAGTTATGCCTCTGGCTTCTGGTCCCTTCCAAGATTTCTACATAGTTCCAAATACTCCTCACTTTGCCAGATGTTTACCACATCCTTCAAGTGGAAGCAAGTCCTTTCAATTCCACTCACCAGGGGAAACCCACCCTTCTTCTCTGAAGGAGAAATGGCTGAACCAGTTCGTCTAAAATAAGAACTGACATGATTTTTTTGTCTGAATTCTAAAGCTGTTCTGACAGCATTTGCTTGTTGGCTGAGGTCCCACCAGTAATGAACTGGAATATAAAAACAAAGACTCTTCTCATGTTGTTTCCCAACCAAAGAGGGCTAAGCGCTGGCTAAGCCCTGAAATGTCAGCATGTTTATCTGAGTCTTGAGCTTGACTTTTTCCTACCTAAATATTCCATCAGGTTCTTACCAGTATGCGCATACACCTGAACTGTTTCCATGTATGCACAAGAGCCAATTTCTACAGTCACTTAACAATCTCACCCCTGACATCTCCAGGTTTTGTTTTCTCTTGAGGGAATGAATAAGCAGCTGAAAATAAACTAGATAAAAATTGTATTTAGACTATAAGTGCTATGACTTGTCTTTATTCCCAACTTCATAATCCAATTTCATGTCTGTACTAGCATTTTAATGGTGCCACATTTGTGTAGCTCCTTTGAAATTTTCATAGTCTTATTAATTAAAGAACTGAGGAACATAAAAGGTGAGAGTAAAGAGGTCAGGCAAGAACAAAAACATATCTCAAGATCTGGATATTTAATTAGGTTTACCGTTAAGGTATTCCTTTCTGCAGTGAAAAATCACCCCATGAAGCCTTGGCTGGTGGCACAGTGGATAAGCCACCGGTCTGCGAGCCCAAAGGTTGCTGGTTCAATTCCCCAGCTAGGGCACATAACCAGGTTGCGAGCCAGGTCTCCAGCCAGGTCCTTAGCTGAAGGGAGGTGAAAGGCAACCATACATTGATGTTTCTCTCCCTCTCTGCCTCTCTCCCCTCCCCTCTCTCTAAAAATAATAAGTAAAATCTTAAAAAAAAAAAAAAAAAATCACCCCAGACCAGCCACTGTGGATCTAAGAAGCAACAAATAAAGGTCACTGCAACAGTCTTTCCAGCTTTTCCCAAAGCCCTCAGAATTTGACACAGCAAACCTCAAACCCCAAACCCCAAAGTATTTCTCTGGAGAGGTTTCCAGGTTAAACTGGGAACCACAAATAATTAGAGCAAGCTAACTTGTACACAGTAGCTGCTCTGGCAAATTCATCACAACGGCATTCCTTGGCATACTTGGTGAGTTGGTTTCCAGGCAAAAGAGGGCAGAGGAAGAATCTCCCCTCCCATATCAGTGTCTTCCCTCTCTCCTCCCTACACTTTCTTTCCCAACGCCCAACGCAAAATAGGGAAGAACCACTTCTAGCCCTGACTGCTTCAACTGGTGAAAGCCTCACCATCATCTGGGACATGTAATGGGGTGAGAAGAGCATTTAGGCTAATATTTTTCACTTTGTGCTTCTCTAGTTTAGCTGGATTTTTTTTTTTTTTTTCTTTTTTGGTCCCATTAAGTCAAGGACAAAATTTAAGTTAGGACAGGACTTCAAAACACAATTATTTGCAAGAGAAAGGCATATAACATCAACACAAAAAGCAGGGTGGGTGTAGGAAACACACTTCCTGCTCAATCTACCTTTATTTTCTCACTTTTAATGGTGACATGGATAACAGAAATAGATTTTCTTTTTTTGTATTCTTTCTTCCTTTCTTTCTTTTTTAACCTTAACTCTACTACAAGAAAATAGCATTCCAAGGCACTGGTAAATAACAGGCAGCTGACACTGGGCCTCAGTGTTGGCAGTAATACTGAAACTCTTAAAATCAGAGTATCATTCAGCATTAGACATGGAAATACCCTTAGAGGTAAGTGTACCTTAATCCAATTAGTTTACATCTGAAGGAACTGGGGCCCAAGAGATTAGCTGTTTGAGAAAGGTCAAAAACCAAAAATTAGGAAACTAGAACTAGGACCCAAGTCTCCAATTTCCACATTCAATGTGGTTTTTATTATTAGTTATTAGTTACTCTAGCAGTACTATCATGTGACTGCAGAATTTATCCACCAAATTAAAAATGAGCAAAAAGGAACCTACCCTTGCCCTGGCTGGTGTGGCTCAGTGGATGGAGTGCCAGCCTATGAACCCAAAGGTTGCTGACTCAATTCCCAGTCAGGGCATGTGTCAGTTGCAGGCCAGGTCCCCAGTTGGGGGTGCATGAGAGGCAACTGATGGATTTAAGTTTCTCTTGCACGTCAATCTTTCTCCTTTCTACTCTCTAAATAAATAAAATCTTTAAATCAAAAATTTAAAAACTACCCTTTGTCACTCCTACCCATAAATTTTGGTCTCTGTTCTTAGGTGGTAGGATGGCATATCATAGAGTTCCAGAGACAACTACTGTGCTATGATTTTTAAATTAGTGTTCACCTAGCAGAGAACCAGGGCTTCCTATTAACTGAGTTACTCCTTCGTCTGTTATTACCGGGGTCCACAGTGCCATAGAGAAGAGCAGTATACAAATTAACATCTCATGACACTTCTGTACACTCTTTTTCCCTGAAATTACTCACAATTAGAAAATGATAGTACCTCATTTTCAGAAACACACAATTCACTATTTCACATAGGCAGACTCTACCTAGAAGGCAGGAGTGGTTCTCTGCAGTCAATGTTTCTAGCCCTTCAGATTCGGAGGTGGATTTAGCCCACAAAATCTCCCAGCTAGTGAAAAGAGGTTCTATCTCAGAATTCCTCTCGCATGACTACATGGTAGCATAGAAAAAGCAATGGGACCCCACCCAGCAGGAAAGAGCAGTGATAGTGAGCATGTTCATTCTGAGATTTGATTTTCTCATCTGTGAAGTGTCAGATTTAAACGGGATGACTCCAGGAGTTGCCTTCTAGTTTCAACATCTGCTGCTGCTTCTACCACGGCCAGAGCCCAACAACTTGAGATTTTCTGATGAAAACACACACTCACATAATTGACATCTTTAAGACTGGCTTTTTGTGTAAGGTTAATTGTTTCAAGTGGTCAAGACTACATTTCAACCTGATATAAAATATTTGGCTTTTTGCTGTGGCTGTGGATGCTGCATTTCTGTACTTTTTATATTGTCTTTAAATTTTAGACACTTGCTTACAAACTTTTTGAAGTGCTTGCCTTTATATTTTGATGATTTCTGAAATACACACACACACACACACACACACACACACACACCTAAGACTATTTTTTTTAACCTTAGCCTTTTTTGTTTGTTTCTTTTTTGTTTTTAATTCTTTTTTTTTTTTTATTGTTGTTCTATTAGTTGTCCCCATTCTTCCCCCTGTAACCTTAGTCTTTTAGGAGACATGGGAGCAAGAAGGAAGGAAACACTTGCCATTTCTTGGCTTTTGTCTCAACCAGGAAACCATTTTCATTTTTTTTTTTTTTTAAGTCTTTGACTTTTTCAAAACAAACATCACTGGAAGGAAATTGTAGTGAAGACACTAAAAAGTCCATACACTGCATTTCCACCCATCCTCTCAACATGTTCACATCTTGAGATGCTTCTTTAACAATGAGTTAAAGATTGATGCTTTTCAGGATAATGAAGCATGGAACAACCTTAAAGACATAAAGTTGTTTCTCAGCTCCCTCTCTGCATGGGCCAGGATATTGGAGAAAATCAGCAGATTTCCGAGTGTTAATGTTCAACCAGGTACAGTAATGGGTATAAAGCACAGAGGACAAGACAGAGTCGTTTGACAGATCCACCACTGCAGCCTATTGAAGTTGGCATGTACTAGCCTTGTATATTGCCTTGTCTAATTAGCTGCTGAGCTGTCCCCTGGCTCCTTACTCCTGATGGAAACGTAGCAGGAGAACTCCTGTCACCAGGCATGATGAAGTAGTGCTTGATTGTGCTACAAGATGTCCTGTGGCTGCAGTCCAGACTGTTTCAACTAATCATCAACTTTTTAGATTCCAGGGTTTGTCTGCCAGGGCAGGAGCTTTACAATAGTCAGCATGAATGATCTGTAGCTGCAAAAAGAATATAAGGAATTGCTTTGTTTATATATATTTTTAAAGGACTGTCTACAATAGATACCCCCATGAGTGAGCCTGAGAAACAGGGGACCAGTTTTAAGTCAAGACACCTTACAGCAGCATCATAAGAAGGAGGAAGCACAAGTATTTACCGTCTGCATATGGCCAGATCTGTCATCAATTTCAGATTAAAATTGTAGTCATTTTATGACTATGTAACTATTCAGTTAGTTCCTCACTTTCTTCCCTTAAATAAGAATTTGCCTCCCAGCTTCATCAAAAAGTTGCAACTCTGTGCTTTTGGACAAATTAGTTATCCTCTCTAAGTCACAGTTTTCTCATCTGTAAGCTATTTTATAGGGTTATTGTGAGTAACTTTCTTTAAAGTGCTTAGAACTATGCCTGACACATAAGAAGTGTTTGTTGATATTGACTGCTAGTACTATTATTTTTATGACTTTCCAACCCATCATTCTAAACGTAAATGTGAAGAAAGAACATCTGTTGATAAGCATTATCTATACAATGTAGATTGCAAAGTTAACTACAGGTTTCAAATGATAGTTGAAAAAGTCAAATCCTTTTTAGAGGGTTGTAATAACAAGTTGTTAGGGCCTGGCCGGGTAGCTCAGTTAGATGGAGTGTCCACCGAATGTGTGCCAACTTTTCGGGTTTGATCTCTGGTTGAGGCACATACAACAAGCAACCAAATGAATCGCGGATGACTGGAACAACAGATTAATGTTTCTTTCCCTTTCTCTCAAACCAATAAATTTAAAAAAATTTTTTTTTTTTAAATTGTGAAGTTTTCCTATGCAGCTTTCCTGGGTGGCTACAAGAGGAGCAGGCTGTCCCATTCTCTCTCTACTTTCTCTCTCTGCTGGTTAGCATTATCACTCCTTGGTGATGAAAAGGGCCACTCCAAGCTGTATTTTCAAGGACTAAAGCATATATGCTCATTATGGGTAAAAATAGGCCTGGGTGTTCACACTTAAAATATTGGATGTCTGTCACTAGCACACAACTATAACTAATTCCAGAATTATGCCCTGTTACAATGTAATTGTTAATTCAGAAAACAGATATAGAGCATGTAAGGTTTGAACAGAGACAAGACCAAATCTGGTCTAATCCAACCAAGCTTGTTTTCCAAATGGGGAACCTGAAATCCGGAGAGGTGACTTGCTTCTCTGTGTCAGAGCCAGTTTTCACACAGATGCACCTGCTCTGAATCAGAGGCTCACATCCTCTGTCACCATAGGATGAGTTTCGCCTTTGGATATAATCAGAGGTGTCAGCCCAAGTCAGCCATTTAACTAGCTGAGGCTCAGATGGAGGTTTTCCTCCAGTTCATCTGTGTCCGAAGGAGATTTCCTAAAATAGAGGCTAATATGAAAGAGCAAATGTTATTTTATAGAACAAAATAATAGTTAAAACAAGGCATGCCCAGTTTTTAAAAAGAAGAGCCATATATATGTGAATAGATACTCAAAACATATTTTTAAGTGATAAAACAAGTTGCAGAACAGTCTATAGAATATCCATAACATAATTCACAGAGGGGTGTGTGTGGGTGTGTGGGTGTGTGCATGCATGTATGTGTGTGTATACATACTTGTACATGCTACATGGAAAAAAGCCTGGAAAGTTATGCACCAAATTGTTAACAACCCTCAGAGGAAGGGAATGAGACTGAGGAAACCATAATACGTACAAGGTACAAAGACACTTTGGTTTTTTAATCTACCTACTTCAGCATCATTCTATGTTTTACAGCAATAATGTTTTACAAGTGTTATTTGTGTAATTATAAATTTATTTAATATATATTTCAATATATTAGTTATGTCTGTTATCATCTAAAGCATCCCCAAAACTTAAAGCTTTTGCCAAATCTATTATAACAAAAGGAAACATTCGGCATATGAAATTAACTTAACGCACCTGTGCTCTCAAACCAAGGCATAATGTAGCAAAAGGGTCTCTCTGCTATGGACCAATAATAATATATAACTATTGATTTGATTATTAATGGCTTCAGTAAATACAAATACTCTCTTACAATATTGATTAAGCTTCTAAAGCATTTTTAAACAGTATATGAAAATAGAAATACGTCAATATACTATAGTTTTGTGAATGCACATAAAATAAAACATCCTGTTCAATTTGTTCAGATAAATTACATTATTTTAAGAATTAATCATAAAATCATGCTTTTCACCTAGGAACTTCATGGCAACTTTATTCTCCAAGCTATATTAACCCTTCTTAGCAAAAAAATTATCTGCCAATTGTACTTTCATTTTTCTCTAGGAAATGGTAAATTATGTCACATTAAGAAATGTTTGTTGGATGGTCCTTATATTTGAATGTCAGTTTTAAAATTCTTACATTTTAGTTCAGTGTTTTCTGTAAAGCAGTAATAAAAGAGCCAAACTATTGTGTTGCTTATGTAGGAAAATCATCAGAGAACACGACTGAACCTCTGCTTGCCCTAATAATGACTAGGTAGCCGTCATTTTTAAAAACAATGTCACAAAAGCTATTTCGATGCTGTCATGCTTAAGAATAATTAGCTTCCATCAAAGCAACAGATTATCTGTTCATGTTGTCCACTGGGTCATTACAATGAACAACCAATACAGATAAATGATATCTAATCTTTTCTGCTCTTCTATTGGGCTGATGGATGGTTATAACATCTCCAATATTATAAGGCAGAAAAATTATGCTGACATTTAGAAGCAAAAGCACAGAAAGATAAAACTAAGTACAAAGCATGCCCAACACTATTGGGGAAGAAAGAAATATCTAAAGACAAATAGAACTGCAAACAGAATGGCAATTAGGCCAAAGGAGAATTATGGGAGAGAATGACTATACCTTGTGGGTGGCAGGCAGTTCAATTAATTATATAACAAGAAGGGGGAACCCGAACATTTCTGTAAGACACATTATTAAAAGGAATATTGACTTAAGCATCTTTTAAATTTTATGCCCTAAAAGAAGACAAAGGGGTTTCCCTAGTATTGATCCTCTCCTGAATTCGGTTGACTTTAAGGAATCATATAATGAGAAATGGTTGAGCAGCAAATGAGACTAAGAAGGAAATGCAATTACTTACAACTCGCATTTACCAGGTTCAATAGATTATAGCTTTTCCTTGTCGCTTTGGGTTCATGTTGTATTTGTCAGGTAGAGTTGGCCAAGAACTCTTCAGCTTGCTCTAAATATGAAACAGCAATGGGGGCTGTACATTTGGTTCTCTTCATTAGTATTTATCATTTATAGAAAAACTGTAAAATGAGGATGGCTTACACTGAAAATCAAGACAAACACCATCTTTAAGCAATTTTTCAAAGATTTAGAAAATACATGGTGTTATAGCCATTTTTGCCTTAAAGAGTATTGATTTCACTCTCTAAGCAGAAATAAGGAAACTTTTTAGTTCAGTGAGTGGTAATATAAATAAGCTCTTACTTAGAAAATTCTGTTCAGTGTCATCATCAGAAAATCAGCAATTTTCCAAGAATAAGTTATAGTCTTTCCATTAAAAAACAAAAACAAAAACAAACAGAAAAAAGATGATGCCCTCTCTCCTGGCCAATGTGACTCAGCTGGTTGGAGTATCTCCCATAACTGAATGGTTTCGGGTTCGATTCCCAGTCAGTTCCTAGGTTGTGGGTTCAGTTCCCAGGTGGGGTGCAGGCAATCCCCAGTCTGGATGTGTATAGGAAGCAACCAATTTATGCTTCTCTCTCCCATTGATGCTTCTCTCTCTCCCTTCCATTATCCCTTAAAAAAAAAAAACAAAAGCCATGAAAAGATATCTTTGGCTGAAGGAAAAAAAAACCTATGCTCTCTAAATGTAATGAGCAGTCCTGGGTTGGACCCTGGAACAGGAAAAGGAGGTTATGTGGAAAAACTGAGAAAGTACACATAAAGTCTACAGTTTAGTTAATAGTGTTGTATTCATCAATGCTAGCATTTTAATTTTGACAAATTTACCGTGGTTATGGAAGATGTCAACATTAGAGGACATTGAGGGAAGATACACAGGAAAACTCTTCTATGACCTGAAAATATTTCAGAATACAAAGCAAAAAATATATGTGCTCTCAGGCACCAATTCCCCTACCCCCATCACATGAGTATTAATAGTAAGTGAGTGATGCTACTTAGGCTTACACACAATGGCATCATTGTGGTCCACTGAAAAGATTTCATAGCAAGATAGAAGAGTTGTTTTTTAATAATCTTAAATTTTGTGAATGTTCTTCCTTAACTCACACACATACATGAGAAGAAAAGGAGAAAATGAAATGACAAGTATGTTCTTTTCTTTAAATTAATGGTTCTCAACTGGGAGTGATTTTGCCCCCTCCCACCTGGGGACATTTGGCAATGTCCACAGATTCTTTTGGTTGTCACAGCTGAGAGGTACTATTTGCATATGATGCCTAGAGTCTAGGGATGATGAGCTAAATAGTCCACAATGCACAGGAAAACACAAAGAATTATCCGGCCCAAAATGTCAGTAGTGCAGATGTTGAGAAACTCTGCTTTAAGCAATTAAAATTCAAAAGCTGACCTGTATGAGAAGTCAGACTAAAGAAAGGTTGTGCCAGGCCCTCCCTTGAAAGGAATACAGTAAAGGGTGGAGAGGTTCTATGGGGAATGAGTAGCCAGAGAGGCCACACAGGTATAACAGCGTGATTTTTCTAAACAGAATATCCAACTAACAGCATCTCTCTTCCTGGAATCCCTACCCCTCTTCTTGGGCTTATCCAAACTGACTCTTTAGTTAGCAACTTAGCTCAAGTCCGACTTTGGGAGTCCTTTATAACCTCACTTCCTTACGATTCATTGATTTCTTCAGTGGTTTTCCTATTTTCCAAGTGAGGACTTCTAAGGATTATGTTTGATTATACTCATAACGCATTTCACCCATTACCTGGTCCCTGGTAAATGTTGTTTTAAAATGGTACATATTACTACTAACTACCATATTTCATTGATTCTGAGATGTCTTCACTAGTAAGATGCACCATTATTTTACATACCATAAAAATAAAGAGATGCTGCCAATTAATTATCAATTAATAGATGCATCCCAATAATACAGACATAAAACATGAAAAATTCTATTTTCAGAGCAATGATAAAGTTTTATCTCCCATCTAGTATTTACTTACATGTATTTTTACTATTACTGCATGGAAACATATCTCTGTCAGCAGTTGAAAAGCCCTTTAATAAAATTAAATTTAAAAAAAAAAAAAATTTTTTCTTTTAACAAACTGAAGATATTTTACAAATTTCTGTAGCCACCTGAGATCCTTTTGGAATTAGCAAATAAATGCCCTACTAAATACATAAAAAAAAAAAAGAAAGAAAAGAAAAGCCTTTTAAAGGCTCATTTTTCTTGTATGTCTTTGTTTCTTCTCACCACCAAGATCAACATATGTGGCACCAGAAGCAGCACTGGAAAAATAGAAAAGATAGCAATACTTGACATGCCACACACACCCAAGCTACATTGCACATTCCTTTAAGCATTTCGTAATCCGGAAAAAACACCATGAAGTAGCATTCCTAGTATCTCCAGTTAGTAGATGAGGCAAGCAAGGTGAATGTGCCCAATGTTACCCAGCTGGTAAGCAGCAGAACCTCGGATTACCCAGTTCTTTCCATTGCAAAGCCCAGGCTCCCAACTCTTAAGCTGATCAGCCCACGTGAACCTTACAAGTAGCTGAGAGCCATAAAAGGCAGGTCTACAATGGGAGAGAATGACAGTATTACGCTTTTTGGCCATAATGTAAAATCATTGTAGTTTTACAATAAGTATTGTCATCTTCAAAAACAGGGACATTAGCAATTGCAATCAAAAATTAAACCAAAATAGTTTATTTCCAACTTTAAGCCACTAGGGGGCAAGTATTAATAACCCTCAGCCACAAACCAAGAATACCTAACAAAGAGGCTTTGAAGAGAATGATGCTTTTGGTGGCCCCAACATAAATGGTTTCTTTTCAAGTTTACCCTTGGCAAAATTTGCCAATTTTGTGACACTCTTTAGATTAAAAACCTACAAAACTTTAATTTAAAAATCATGGACAAGCAATCACATCAATATTAAGAAATATTTCTATATAAGAACAAAAATATCCCATCTCTCTAACTCCCTTCAATTGTAATACCATAGGGTTATTTTCATAGGCTTCTTTATTGTGTATGTTTGTGTACATGGGTCAATTCTTATTCTAATTTTTACAGGATCAGCTTTCTATATCAACCTTTCCAAATATTATAATAATGTCAACACAATATCTCCTCATGCATTTGGTTAAGATGTTAGCATTTCCATAATGGTCAATATTTAGATAGTTCACACTTTGCTTTGGTTCAGTCTCCTTCCTTATTGAAAATAATGCCTTAATGATTGAGCAGTGAAGACAGGGACACTTTTTATTTCTGAGAAATTATTTATTTAGGGTTCACCCCTGAGCTTGGGATAACTGAGTCAAAGCATTGAAATTCTTTATGAAATGATTTATTTCCCTCTTTTTTGCCTTCCACCTGCCACTTATATTATTTTTTATTTTCTATTGTATTTTTTCTATTACCATTTATTTCCCCCTGAAATGATTTCTTGATAGTTCAATACTATAAAACAGAGATACATTGAGCTGTTTCATTGTCCCAAAAGGGGTAGAGGTGAAGAAATAGAATAATAATAGCTAGCATTAACATAACACCTTATACTTCTCAAAGTACTTTCACATGAAGTAAAATAAAATAAAACTCTACACCTTCAAGCTGTGAGGACCTAACTTTCTCTGGGACACAGTTACTGATGGAGCTTATTAATAACTGAAGTGTGTTCAAGAAAGCATAATATAAGATCAACCACTCTTTGTTACATTAAGAGATGAAATAATGCCTATCATGGGGAGAAGATGTGGCTTTGGATTCTTCAAGTGACGTATTGATCTGATTGATCCCAGATGTGCTAAAGGCATAATTAGCGCTGTCATACAAACGCCACTTAGTTCACAAGGTATTGAATAGAAACAGTAATTGTTTTCCTGTTAATGAGGTTGTATACTATGTTTTCAGAATGACATGTTTATTATTTAGTTTATTTCTGAATGCTGGCTCATCCGCATCCAGCTAAATTGGATGGATTAACACCACCACCACCACCACCACCACCACCGACCACCAAAGTCGGGCTCCAGTCCAAAATATGCAATGGAGTTCTCACCAAAAACCAAAACCACACGATTCTTTGAGTCATAAGAAAGCCAAACTATACTGCAACCCGAAAGTTACTATTTCTCTTGACTTGATTTCCTTAATACAATCCAAGACTTAAAATTATCACAGTAGAAGCTCTTTTGTTTTTAACTAAGATTATAAAGTTAATCAAATAAACTTGTAAGTCATACATAAATAGGATATTTCTGTATCTGCTTCCAGGCAAGATCTACAAAGTGGCACATTATGGTGGAAGTGCCACCAGAATAATAGGATCCACATTGTGGGTTTGCAATGACCCTACGAATGAAGAATGAGCCTCCCCTGTTACTGTCCATGCAACATCCCCCTACACACTAAGGCCACTTACAGGTTTACAAAAGCACCGTGCTCTTTTCTATTTGTGCCTTTCCAAGCCCTCCTCTATCTACTTAAAATACCTATTCCTGTCAAGACTGGGAAGCAACCAAGATGTCCTGCAGTAAGTCAGTAGGTAAATTGTGGTTCATCCAGGCAATAGAGTATTCTTCAGTGCTGAAAAGAAATGAGTTATTAAGCAGTGAAAAGAAACAGAAGAGCCTTAAGTGCAAATTACTAAGAAGTTCATCTGAAAAGACTGCATACTGTATGATTGCAACTATCTGCAACATTCTGGAAGAGGGGAAACTCTTCCAGAGGCAGTAAAAGGATTGGTAGTTGCCAAGAACTGGGCTGTAGCAGGTAGAGAGAAGGGGTGAATAGGTAGAACACAGAGGATTTTAGGACAGTGAAAATATTCTGTATACTATAATGATGGATACACATTATTATGCATTTGTCCAAACCCACAGAACGTACATGTAGCTTCACTGATTACAATAAATGCATCACTGTGGTGGGGGGTGTTGATAGTGGGAGAGGTTAATATATGCAGGGTCAGGGATATATAGGAAATCTCTGTACACTTGGTTTCACGATGAACCTAAAACTGCTCTAAAAAATAAAATCTATATTAAAACAACAACAACAACACCCCCCTTCACCTGTTCTTAAAGATGCAACTCAGGGCCACCTCCAAGCCCTACTTCATTTGCCCATTTTCTCCCCCCTGCCCCCCTGCCCCCCTGCCCCTCTGCCTTGACCTCCAGCACACGAGGGCAAAGACGGTTTTATTTGTCTTTGCACAAGTATACAGTAGAAACTCAGTAAATGTTGGTTGAATAAAGGTGGGAGAGAAGTTTTCATCAACCAGCTCCGGTTTTGTGAAAGAAATACCTTGCTGGCTTGTATAACAGCCAACACACTGTGTGTGCTAGCAAAAATCAACACACACACACAACAACAACAACAACAACAACAATAATAATAACAGGACACCTGCACAAAAGACCACCTAGCATTCTACCTGTCCTGCAGGATCATTTCAGCCATAAATTAGTGTTAAAATCCAACCATCCTATTACAGCTTTAAAAAAAAAAAAAAAAAAACCCTCTATAAATCCTGCTTTCACATCAAGCCCTATAAGGACAAAGAGCAGGGGAAATCAAAGCTCTTGTTTCAGCCAGGTGAAAAGTGCATTCATGAGCTCCCTCTGCCTCACTTGCTGCCCACACAGTGCAGAAGTGTATAAAGTGCTGGATTGTGGAGAATGCCTCACCAGGCCCCAGTCACAGGGAGAAAAGAAACTCCATTGGCTCCTATTTACATAGTCACAAAACAAAATCCGACTTCACAGGCATAAAGGGCATATATATACATGGAGGAGCCCACAAACCTGAGAGCCCAGTTGGTAAAGCAGCGTCCGCCTAATGCAGGGTTTGTGGTGAGTAATTTGTAGCTAGGAGCTGGCGTTCTCATGAAAAGCACTAGCTATAGCTTTCCTCTTGCTCCTCCAGATAATAGTTTTTTAAATGCCTCAAATGTGGGACCGTCTAGCCTACACAGAAGCAAATCATCAATTTCTGAAAAAGAGTTTTCTGGGTGAGTCTGGATGCCACACAGATGAGGAGAGTTAAGCTGTATTCAGACAAGCAACAAGGGATTCACTTCTTGTCACTCCCTCTATTAGTTATTATCCTTTTTGCCTGAAATTCCCTTCCCTCAAAGGACATCATTGCCAAGAGGAGTTTGGGGGTAGAATTAGCCTTCTTCCTGTCTCTAACAATTGTCCCCTTTTTGCAGATTGTTGCAAGGCTTCAAAGTAATGTGAAGTGTGCAGGGGAGAGCCTGGCATGTAGAAAGTACAAGTAGCAGGTATACAAGAAAGATAAAGACAGAGTCCACCACCACTGAGCATAGGTAGGGTGATGGCAGGTGGATCATTGAGTTCAGGCCTCCATTCACAAAGCCCTTCCCATAGAGACTTTGGAAGTTATCTCCAAGTAAGATGATACATACACTTTACAGAAACAGATCAAAAGATGGAAAGAAGTTTCTTTACTAACTTTCAAAGTGTCCTCCATACCTGGACCACATCACCTCCTATTGCTCTCTCTCTCACTCTTTTTTTCTTTTTATAAATCCTAAAATTGTCTTACGCTGTCACAGTCTATTATACATTACATTATGTAAAATATTGACTTGATAAGTATTACATTTTGCAATAGGAACATGCAAAAGCATTTATGAAATTTTACTTTTGGCATTTCCCATTTTTTAATTTACTAGGATGTTCAGAAATAGAGAAGTGGCCTGGGTCCTTGTGATTTCTGTGATTCAGACTGGGGAAGTGTAGATTTGGAGTCTTTCTTGGGAAGGATTAGCAAAATGTCCAATCGGCAATCTATCAGTGTTGTCCCATAGAAATATGTTGTATAATACAAGCCATAAATATGAGTTACACATGTGATTTTAAATTTCTTTATAGTCACACTCTAAACAGTAAACAAGACACAAGAGGAATTAATTGTAATAATATTTTTGTTAACCCAACAGATTTAAGATATTTAAAAACACAATCAATGTAAAAATGACCAAGGATATGTTTTTACATTGTTTTACCAAGTCTACCAAATCTGGTATGTACTTTATACCTACAGTGATCTTAATTTGGACTAGCTATAAACATATTAAGTGCCCAGCAGCAGACCCTTTCCCTCAGGTTTGTTTGGATAGAGTAACATTTGGGCACTTGCCATTTCAATGGTTAATAATGGTATTTATAAAAAGCAGAAAGAAAAAAATATAAGAGATGCCAACTGACACCTAGTGGACCTGAACTGAACATTTTCAGCAAGAAAATCAACCAAATATGAATCCACAATTTAACACATATTTAAGAACTATAGATCTCTTAGCTTTTCTAATAGTTTTCCCAGGCTGTCTTCCTGCATGGACATGCTCTGTGGATATTTCTGTGACAAGAAGTCTACTTTGAAAAGGCACGGCAATTCTGAACTGATTGTGATTGTGGTGCACTGGAAAAATAAAATTCTGTGAACAAATTATAATGTCCTTGGATTGGGATTCCTCATCCTGATTTAATGAAAGCAATTAATTTTTATTAGTCTCAAGTATTAAGTTTCTCAAATATACAAGTTTGGGATGGGGGGTTCCTAGTTGAGATGAAAGAGGTTGGAAACCATTGCACAAAGTGACCTCTTGGCTAAGCGAAAGAAGTCAGACTCAAAAGCAATATACCACATATGTACTTCTATATATAAGGCATTCTAGAAAAGGCAAATCTACAGGGGCTGAAAATTAAATCAGTAGTTGCCAAGGGTTGGATCAGAGCTAGGGATGAGGGAGGGTACTAATCATAAAGGGACACGAGGGAATTTTGGAGTGTAGGAAATATTGATAGTGATGTTCCATACCTTAAAAAGGTGAGTTTACTGTATGTAAGTTGTACTGCAATATATCTGACCCAGTAGCATGACCATTCTAAGTCCTCTTTGTCCCTAAATGCTATAAGGCTCTCACACAGTTATGTGAAATGTAATTTGAGTATTCAAACTATCACCTCCCTTATTTTTTAAACTCTGTAGTGGCCATTTATAGGGTTTTGTTTTGTTTTTGTTTGCCCCAAAGCACATTCCTCTTCATCTTGGCAATACCATCCCATTTCCTGTGGGAGAACTACTTTTCCATTGCATGCCATCTTGGCAAAACTTTCAGTCTCACCCCTCTCCTTCCCAAGGAATGGGCACATAACCCAATCTTTGCCAACTGGGCACTCTTTTCCAAGACCTTGAATCTTTACCATAAAGAGAGAAATAATATCCTTAAAATAAATGTGAGCTGGTTTCTATCATCTAAGCCTCCAAAGTAGCTCTGGCTTGTCTTTATTTATTTTTATTTTTAATTATTTCCTAGCTCAACCTTTAATTTCTGTTATCAGAATCCATAAAATAGTTACCCAATATCATATTTAAGTCCCCTAGCATACCTTTGTATACTGTTGAGGTTGGAAATGGAAACTATTGTACATTTCCCAGATTCATTGCTGCTAGGCTTCATATGTGACTTAGAGCCACCAAGCATACATACCTGCAAGAGATTTGAGAGACAGTTGTGAGCTATTTATTATCACACAGGAGATAAGGTCACCTGGGCCTCTTGGGTGAAAGTTCTGTTGATGTCAACCAAAAAATCCAACTCTTACATCTAAACATCCAGTCATTCTATAATATTCACTAGACAACTACTATGTACCAAATATTGTATTAGACCCTGAAAATATAAAGCTGACAGAAACAATCATTGCTCTATAAAAGCTCACAGCCTGGTACAATCACTTCGGAAAATTGTTTGTCATTGTTAACGAAGCTACTAAAACTAAGCATAGACCTGTGCTGTGGCCCAACACATCCACTCCTGTATATGTCCCTAAGAGAAAGGAGAGCAAACATCTACCCAAAGAAATGTACAAAAATGTCTGTGGCATCTTTTTTATAATAGCAAAAATATTAGAACAAGCTGAAAATCCATTAACAGTAGGATAAATAAATTATGCATATTTGGGATATTCATGTCATGAAATACTATACCACAATAACCAGAAGAAACTGTTGCAGTACTCAACCACATGGATGAATCTCAAAGATATAATGTTGAGAGAAAAGTCAGACCCAAAAGAGTCCATTCAATATGGTTCCATTTATCTTAAGTTCAAGAGCAAGCCAAATAAATCTATTGTGATAGAAGCCAGAGAAGAGTGGTTACCTTTGGGAGTGGAATACTGACTAAGAAGGAGCCCAGAAGGATGATCTGTGGGGTGGCAGCAATGCTCTGTATCTTAACCTGAGTCAAAAAGTGAAAATTCATGAGGTTGTATGTTAAACATTAGTGCATTTTAGGTGTGTTATACATCAGCCAAAAATGGAAAAGGGAAATTTAAAGGGCTTATTGCCTAGATGGACAACAAAGTGGCATTTAGAAAACTCTAAATGTAAAATAAGGATTATATATACCATTATTGGAAACCTATCAATTTTTAATCAGCTTTTAAGCAGGTATTACATAATCCCCAAACTCTGCTGAATGTCAGATGGATCTGGACAGTGACCTTTAAAAAGGTTACAGTATAATTGTAAACAAAATTAAGGTGCTCTTTGATGGGTGGTAAGTAGGTTTTAGGCTTTTTTAATGTTTGTCCTAGATTTCCCCCCTTACTTTAATCAGCTATATACTGCATTTTAAGACTACCAAACTGTTTTAAGTAAGATTTAAAAATGTAAATACACATATTTTAGCGGTGTTTTCTTTCCATTCATAGAAATACCTATGGCATTTCGATTACACATGATTATCCAAAGTTGCCTCATATTCTGGGAGTAATGGAAGGGATGCTTACCAACCTGATTCTGCAGAAATGAAGGATCATAGCAAAACCCAATATAATAGTTAACAATACTGTACTGTATACTTAAATTTTGCTAAGATACTAGTTATATGTTCTCACTACAAAAATAAAAAGGTACTATGTGAGATGACAGTGTGTGAACTAATGTTATTGTGGTAATCATTTATCAAATCATTATGTTATACATCTTAAACTTACAATATCAATTATATTACAATAAAACTGGGTTGGGGAGAACCAATACAGAAGATTTGTCTACAACATAGACAAACAAACATGTACTGGGTGTTTACAGAAAGGGTGAGGCTGGAAACGAAAAGATAATATAATTTCACAAAAATGTTTTTAAAAAACTTTGGAGATTGTAAGCAGCGTATGTTTATATTACAACTCTAGGTTTCTGAATTGCCATCTTATTTTGGCATTTGTTCTACAGTGGAATTGTGAAACAGATGAAATGCCATTTCAACAAATATAATCATAATAATTAGAAAATTCCAGTTAATGTTGCACAGAGACAATAATAAGACATCCAGCAAAAGAAAATAATTTAAGCAGCCCCTTGAAGCTTATTCAGTTGTTCAACTTTTCATTCAATGAAGAAACATTGTGTAATTATCATGTGTCAAGCATTGTACCAGGAGCTGAAGAAACAATGAATAAAATACAGTCCAGTGAGAGAAAGAGATATAAATGAATAGTTGCAACAAATGAGGAAATAGTTCCTTAAAGGCATGCACAGCATATAGAAGTGCATGGGCATCATGACTACATCTGCTGTAATATCATCAATGGAAGTGATATTTGACTCTATTCTTAACAGATGGAGAGGGGTTTGAGGTATAAGGGGAGAAAGAGAAGAAGAGTCACAAGAGATAAAGTTGAAGAACTAGGCTGGAACCAGGTCCTAAGAGGCTTTAATGCCTTCCTGAAGACAGTGGAATTAGTTCTGTAAGCAATAGGGAACCAATAAAGACTATTCAGATTGGGAGTTGAGTCAGATTGGTACATCTCTAAGGATTACTCTTGCACTAGTACAGATGATGGGTGGTATGGGTTGAGGGTGGAGGCAGGGCACCCAAATAAGGGGTTATTATAATTGCCCAGGCATGAATCATGAAGACAATACCAAAAGGAATGGAGAAGTGAAAACAGTTTTGAGAACTATTTGGAACTTATGGTCTTCGATATTGTGACAGGTTGACTATTTTGGAGAGAACGAGGTCTCTAAAATGTCTTCTTATAAGTTCATAGCTTGACTGGCTCAGTGGTTGATGATATCATTAAAGGAAATAAAAACGTAGGAGGAGGTGCCATGTGGAGAAAAGAATGTAAGTTTTGTTCAACAACCAAATGAGCATGGATCGGCAGCAGGAGTTTCAGAGGGAGCTCAAGTAGGCAGTTGAAAATATGAGTATATAGCTGGTGTCAAATTGCCCTTATTATTTTGGTGTTTATTCTTCAAAGAAAATAAGAGCCCCTGGAAATATAATCCTTGGTGTCTTTCAGAGTAACTTCTTGATAAACTAGTGTTTCTTTCTTCCTGGGACTTTGTTATCAAACTATATAATTTGTTTAACAGGGTGGAGATATTCACTGCTTCTCAGAGCTGTCAGCTCAAGGCCAAGTCTTCATAATTCCATACAAAATTATTCATATTTTTCCAAAGGGAAAGGAGATGAGAAATGAGATAATATATTAAAGGAAATCAAATAAATTTACAATAAAAGATCATTAGGAAATGAAATCTTGTCAGCCTAGATAAATGGGCTCCATTATTACATTTAAGTCAGACTAAATTACTGTCCATGTATCTATTAAAGCATTTATAAGTGTCGAAAATCGAGATGTTAGAATCTCGACTGTAGGTGTAAAATCAAAGTGATTTTGATAAGTTTATACAATCTTTTATTGTTGAGGAAAAAACTGAAAATAATATAAATGTCACAGGGAGGTTTTTATAATTCCATCTCTAAAATACTGTCAATGATTCATGAGGTTAAAAAAAAGTTAGACACTATTTACATAATTAAGCCTGACAATTAAATTATCTTAGCTCCATATAAGTAATTATGAAATTTTTTCCATTGGCAAAATCTCATATTTTTTCCTTAAAGAACTAAGAGAAAGCTGATTAAATAAATTCAACTTGTACAGATAAAGGCAATTTGCATTCTCTCTCTCACTCTCGTTCTCTCTCTCTCTCAGAATTGTCATTTCTGCTCTGATTAAAATGAAACCTCCCTTACTTAGATTGCCTAACTTAATTAAGCAATGAAGTAGATGCTGCTTACTCTCTCCTTTGTAAGAGACCCTGGTTGGGAATTTGCTGGGGGGTGTCTATGAATGGCTGTGTTGTCTAATAGGACACAAGAGAGGAAAAATTATTCCTCTCTCTTCCCGTAGATACTGCCATGTGAGGATGTGATGCCTGGATCTGCAGCAGCCATCTCGTAAACATGAAGAGCAAAAACAGGGAAGTCAAAACACTGACTATTGCACAGTGAAAAGATGGAAAGAGCCCAGATCTTTGATGATATTTAGAACCACTAAATTAATCCTGGAACTACTCTGTCTCGGACATCTTGATATGCAAGCTAATGAATGCATTTTTTAAAAAAATTTAAACCAGTTTTAGGATACTGAAAGTACCCTATGTGACACAATGACTTCACAGGGATCTAGCTACCTGTAGAAAATTGAGCAAAACTTTCCAAGACAACTGTGTACTCTTCAATGCCTTACCAGATGCATGTATATACTAATAACTCAAACACCTTTGAAAAAATAAACATTTTTCTCAAAAAATTACTAGAATCGGATGAAAATTAATACATTAAAGTTACTTCTTCATGAGAGAAATATTTCAGGTGTAACAGATCTTTTATTAGAAAAGTTATTGATCTCTGGTTGGTGTGACTCAGTAAATTGAGCTCTGGCCTGTGAATTCAAAGGTAACTAGTTCAACTCCAGGTCAGGGCATATACCTGGGTCTGGGCCAGGTCTCCAGTTAGGGGCAAGAGACAACCAACCATGTTTCTCTCTCTTTCTCTCTTACTGCCTTCCCCTCTCTCTAAAATAAATAAAAGTGTTTTGTTTTCTTTTTGTAAAGCTATTCTTATGTGAATGAACTGATTCCACCACTACTACTGAAACCTTGTAAGAAGCTTCTGCCCTGACTGGTGCAGCTCAGTGGATTGTGTGTTGGTCTGCATACCCAAGGGTCGCCAGGTCAATTCGCAGTTAGGGCACACTCTGGTTTTCAGGCCAGGTCCCCACCCAGTTGGGGACATGTGAGAGACAACAAAACATTGGTATTTCTCTCCCTCTCTTTCTCCCTCTCTTTCCCTCCAAGAAAATAAATTTTAAAAATTATTTTTAAAAAAGAAGCTTCCAAATTACCCATTTTGCAACTGCAGCTCAGATGAGCCCTCCATGCTTTGCCCAAGTCCTTTATCCTTATGAACTCACTTTCTTTTTAATATTAAAAAGTATGTATCTCAATGGTTTTTGAAACTGACTGATGGATAACCAAGATCTTAGTACTATTTTTGAGTGCTTTCAAAATTTCCGTAATGAAAATACCTTTAAGTACCACAACCTTTTAGTCCCATACAATGGGAAGATTAGTACCTTCCTCAATACTCACATGATCAATGCTCACTCTAACTTTCTGATTCCACTTGGTCTCACTACAGAGTCTCGTTTCCTGAGTTTAACATTATCCCAAACGTTGAACAAGGCCCTTTTTGCCTTAACTTCTCAAAATTACTTCTAACGTGAGGTTACTATCAATAGCCTACTTTTAATAAAGGGTTGGGGCTAAACACTTTAACAGTTACTGTTAAGAATCCTTGTTTTTAAATTCCCTTGACCATCCCTGTCATTAATCATCCTTTCTCCTTGGGCCATGACCTCCCAATAGGCTTCTGGGCCCTGTCTCTCACCAAATCGATTCACAGCTCCCCACTGAATTCCTTTTCCAGGCCCCTTAGGCCCCTCTCCCCTGGGAAATGCAAGAATTCCTATTACCTATTAAGCACAACACATTAGCACTCTCTTTGTTTCACCCTCTCCTTGCAGACCAGCTCCATTTACCTTTTCAAGTCAAAGGTGTTCATCAGGTTATTTTCTTAAATAAGTAAAAATAATCCATCTTCCCTGAGGTGAACTATAACATTCCCCTTATGAGATAAAAAGTAGATGCAGCTAGTTTTTATAAGTAGCAGTATTTTTCTTCCCATCATGACAGAATGCAAACACTTTAGGTCAACAGGATGTTAACATGGGACAATTTCCACCTCATGACACTCCAAATTGAATGCTAGACTATCCAGGAAGGACTTGCCACAGGGGTAGCTAAAGTTTGTGGAGTCCTAACCCAAACCCCTCCTAAGGCTACAAAAGAATTGAATTCGCAAAGAAGGAAAGAATATATTTGGAGAGAGTTATTGGTGTTCTGTGCATTCTCTGTCTCCCTCCGTGGGGGAGAAGGTGGAGGAGCTTGTGCCTCAGTTAAGCCAAATAACAGAGGTAGTTTCTCAAAACCCACTTTAAAAGCCCATGGCTGGTATGGCTCAGTTGGTTGGCACATGGTCTCAACCAAAATGTCATGGGTTCAAAGGGTCACCATTTGATTCCCCGTCAGGGCATATGCCTGGGTTACAGGTTTGATCTCAGTGCCCTAGATGTTTCTCTTACAGTAATGTTTCCCTCTCTCTCTCTCTCTCTCTCCTTCCCTCCCTTCTCCTCTCTCTAAAACCAATAGCATTTTTTTTTTTTTTTTAATGCAATGTGTCTCTTGGAGATTAGGAAGCAAAAAGACTGTGTAGTTGCATTGGCTGAAAACTGTAGCCTTTACCAGTGACAGAGCGAAAATGAGCGTGTGTTTCTTGTGGATCAGACATCAGGTGGGGTAGGCTCATCTGTGTGGCTGGGCTAAATCCTGCCCAAGAAGACTTGGGAGTAAAGTAACCCATGGGCGGGGGGGGGGGGGGGGGGGGGGGGGGGGGGGGGGGGGGGGGGGGGGGGGGTGCACATTGGGAAGTCCAGGGGCTGAGGAAAG
>PVIW01000930.1:0-106942 GCA_004026585.1 Noctilio leporinus | reverse complement strand
GGTGAGTCCTGCATTGGGAATACCCAGCAGGCACCATAACCAAATTCCATGTGTCAATCATTAGAGATGTTTCATGAGCTTCATCTCTCTTCCTGCTCCCTAGTTAACCCTGGAAGATCCAGAAACAATCGAGTGAATGGGAGAGCAGAGGGGGGGAAAGAAAGGTAGATATCAGTGAAAGAACCTAATGATAATCCACCTTCCAGATGCAGATGCAGGTGTAGTCTTGCCCACCTGCAGGAGGCCCATGCTACAGGAAAGGGAGAGCCCTTAACTTTTAGGCTCTCTGTGTCGATTATTACAATGTCGGACAAATCAATTACTAAAACAAGCCTGTTCTCATGACTTAATGTTATTAAAAGACTTTTACTCTTTGAGATTGATGATAAAAGTTATGAGATTTACTTAATAGTTCATCCAAGGCTAGAAGAAAAAAGTAGTCCATGGAGGGTTAGACACAGCTGTGTGTAGTAGTAATCTATGCATATCTAAGATCAAGAAGGAGCTTGTAGGATGTGACAAACACAAAGACAAACAAAGCTCAGCAAATTAAGAAGAATGATAAGGATCGCTGAATTTGGCCTAAAGGAAAAGTTCTAGTTTGCAAATATTCTTGGGTTTGTTTTAATGTTTTGGCTGGTGATGTTGGTGTTTAGGTGTAGTTATTATTCAGTTTTATCCAGTGCTATAGGTCCATTGCTCAAAACACACAGCCTAGCACATAGTCAGTGCTTATTAAATGTTTATTAAGTGTCCTGGGATTTGGTTTCATATTTAATAGACTCAATTAACTCATAAAATTTAGTTTTTATGTTTAAATGCCTACAGTATTGCTGATGAATAAAATTATCAGACATTTTAAATAAAATTCCATCTCAGGTTGAAACTGTGTTTTTAAACCACTTAAAATGGATAGACTTAGCCACTATAAATGCATCTAAGTGTTCACTTCCACACACAAGGCTGATAGGAAATTTGAAAATGACCAAAACCATCTTTAAGGCATGGATAGCTAAAACTGTGTGTAATGAACGGTCTTATAAATTAACCTTCTGACATAAAAATGTGATTCGTGTTGGTCTGAATGCAGCAAATAAAAAGAACTGGATGTTAATAATATTGCAAGGTTTTTACACTGAGAAAAAAAGTGTATCTAGAAAACACAAATATTAATGATTTGTCAATCTTCAGACTTGAATAATGTAATTTCAACCACCCTCTCCTCTGAGGACTGCCAGAAAATTTGAACAAAAAAATGGAAAAATGTCACTTGTAAACAGTTAATAGTTAATAACGAAGAAAACGCTTGTGCTTTTATTAAAGAAAAGTGTAAACTGATAAAAAGTATAAATAAAATAACAAAATTTGTTCTAAAACAAATTTAATCTTGTTAAAATATGGTGCTTTTCAGAACCAGATACATGAATACAGTGACTAGACCTTCAGTGGGCAGGAGGAAGGGGGACCGGGGGAGGGGGAGGAAGAGGCAAAGAAGGGGAGCAGTTTAGTCAAGAACCTAGTATGGAAGAACCATGGACATGGACAACAAATGGGATTGACTTTGTGGGGGAATGGGTGGGTGGGGAGGGGGACAGAGGGGAGCAAAAAGGGGATGTATGTAATACAACAACAATAAAATTAAATTAAAAAAATTTTTATGGTGTTTTTTAGTTTTTTATATAAATATGTATTTAATTTAATTTGCTGTTGCATGTATATAAAATACTTATACATATTTTATCTTGCATCCTCCTTTTAGTGAAAAATATTATGAGCAGTTTCCCACAGTTACTTATCTCTTGTCAAGTGGTCATATCATAATTTATTTAACCATTTAGGTTTCTCTTAGTTTTTGCTCTATTTGAAATTTATTTGGAGTTTATTTTGAATTTATTTCGTTATATGAAAAATAGTATATGACTGTATTTTATTATTGTTGATTCCAGCTGGATAACTAGCTATATTTACTAACCAATAATTTCTCTAATGAAGCTTATTTTCTATTTTATTTCACTAAAAATAACTTCCTTTCCACTATTGGTTTTATTTGTCTCCTGCGATGTCTACGAAGGTCTGTCCCAAAAGTATCAGCTGCAAAAACTGTTTGAATTATATTGACATGGGCTTAATACTTTCAGGACAGGTCTTCGAATGTAGCGTTTTGTGTTTATTTTAACTTTTATATCACAGTAAAACGTGATCTCTTGCAGTTCTCCTGTATTTCTTTTTTCTTTTATTGTGTTTAGTTCAATACCTTAAGCCTTGAATAACACCATGGAACCCATACAAAGTGCCACGGGTTATGCTGGAAGTTCTCCCAAGAAGCAGAGAAAAGTTAGGCCATTCAAGAATAGGCTGAATTGCTTGATATGTCCCATAGACTAAAGGCCTGCAACTGAGGTTGCCCACCATGTCAAGATAAATGAATCCCGAGGAAGGACCATTATAAAAAAAGAAAAAAATTGTGAAGCCATCCCTGCAGCAATATCAGCAGGTGTGAAAACCTTTCACTTTTTACAAAATACCTTTTTATTTCATATTGAAAATGCAGCTTTTATGTGGGAGCAGGATTGCTATAAGAAAGGCATATCTATAGATTCTAATATGATTCGAGAAAAATCAAAATCATTATATGACAACTTAAAACAAAAGGTAAGTGAAGGACCTAAAGCTAGAGCACTTAATGCCAACAAAGGAGGGTGTGATGACTTTTAAAAAGGGGTTTGGCTTCTAAAATATCAAGAAAACAGGAGAAGCAGCTTCTTTGGACCAACAGGCAGCACATGAGTTCCCAGATACTATTAAAATAATTGAGTAGAAAGGATATCTGCCTGAACAGATTTTTAAAGCAGATGAAAGTGCCCGATTTAGGGGGGGAATGAGGGGAAGGATGTCACAAAAGACATTTATTAGTTAGGAAGAAAAGCAAGCACCAGGATTATTTTGTAAGGTTCACCTGAGGATATATATTTATTGATTTTAAAGAGAGAGCAAGGGAGAGAGAGAGGATAGAGAGACATTTATGTGAAAGAGAAACATTGATCAGTTGTCTCACATACGTGCCCAGACCAGGGATCAAACCCACAACCCTTTGGTGTAGAGGATGATGCTCCAACCAACTGAACCACACTGCCACGGTGCAACCACTGGGATTTAAGGCAGGAAGGGATAGGCTAAATCTACTGTTCTGCGCAAATGCAGTTGGGTTTATGATCAGGACTGCCCTTATCTGTAAAGTTAACCCCTAAGCCAGTCTTCTGGTCATACAACAAGAAAGCTTGAGCAATGAGAATCTATTTCTGGACTGAGTACATCAATGCTTCGTCCCTGAAGTCAGGAAGTACCCTGCCAGTAGGGACTGCCTTTTAAAGGTTTTTTTTTTTTTTTAGTATTGGACAGTGCCTCCAGCTACCTACAATCTCAGGAATTTAATGCTAAAGGCGCTGGGGCAAGTATCTAATTCAGCCTGTAGAGTAGGGGGCCATAAGAACCTCTAAGGGTCATTACACACAGGACTCTGTGAAAAAGCTGTGAAAGCCATCAAGTCTGAAGCAATAAATTCCTGCTGGGGAAAACTGTATCCAGATGTTGTGAAGACATCACAAGATTTACATTAAAACCAATAAAGGAAATCATGGAAAAGATTGTGGATATAGAAAAGTAAAGGTGAGGAGAGGGAAAGTTTCAAAATATGGATCTTGGAGAAGTTTGAAAGATAATTGGAAAACAGTATGGCATTTTCTCAAAAACCAAAGATAGAACTGCCTTGATCCAGAGATTCCACTGCTGGGATTTTATCTGAAGAATCCTAAAACACCAATTCAAAAGAATCTATGAACACCTATGTTCATAGCAGTGTTATTTACAATAGCCAAGTGCTGGAAACAGGTTAAGTGCCCATCAGTAAATGAGTGGATAAAAAACTGGTACATCTACCACCCTGGCTGGTAGCACAGTGGATAAGGCGCTGGCCTGCGAACCCAAAGGTCGCAGGTTCGATTCCCCAGCCAGGGCACATAACCAGGTTTCAAACCAGGTCTCTAGTCAGGTCTGTGGCTGGAGGCAGATGAAATGCAACCATACATTGATGTCTCTCTCCGTCTCTCTCCCTTCTCTTCTTTCTAAAAATAATGAAATAAAGTCTTTAAAAAAAAAAAAAAAC
This sequence comes from Noctilio leporinus, assembly GCA_004026585.1. Taxonomy (NCBI): domain Eukaryota; kingdom Metazoa; phylum Chordata; class Mammalia; order Chiroptera; family Noctilionidae; genus Noctilio; species Noctilio leporinus. The sequence goes on along the minus strand of PVIW01000930.1, from coordinate 102,780 downwards.
TGGTACATCTACACAATGGAATACTATGCAGCAGAAAGAAGGAACACCTACCCTTCAGAGATGGATGTAACTGAAGAGTATTATGCTAAGTGAAATAAGCCAGGTGGCCAAAGACAAATACCATATGATCTCACCTATAAGAGGAATCTAATGAACCAGAAAAACAAATGAACAAAATAGAACCAGAGGCATGGAAACAAAAAACAGATTGACAGGGACCAGAGGGGAGTGGGGAAGGGGATAGAGGGGAAAGAATGGGAAGGGTCTAGTCAAGAACCATGTATGAATGACCCATGGACATAAACAACAGGATGGAGATTGACTTTGGGAGCTGGGGTTGGGCAGGCAATGGTGAACAACAGGGGAAAAATTGGGACAACTGTAATAGAACAACAATAAAAAATAAAGATAAAACACCAAAAAGAGATAATAGACATAACACCAGAGGACCTAACAGAAGACAAGTTCACTGAGATGAGTACTTCTGAATCAGTGCCAGATGATTAAGAAAACGTCAAAGAAGCAGTGTCAGAAAATAAATTGACATTAAACAATCTAGCAGAAGGGTGCCAAATATTCAAAACCACCTTTGAAAAAAATTAAAAGAAAAAAGAAAGTAACAACAACAACAACAACAAAACTGCCTTTGACTTCTTTTTGACATGGGCCCTTCTATGCTATTGGCACTGAGACTAGAATAAAAAGTGGAAGAGCTATATAAAACTTTTAGTCTGCTCATAAGTAGTTATTGTTAAAACTGAATGGCAAGCCACAATTTTGGATAAAAATGTTTGTAACACATTCATCTGGCAAATGAATTGTCTCCAAAACATAACAATAATTCCTACAACTCCATAATATGTAGCTATAACATATTCATTAAAATAGCTAAAATGAAAGAGATTAATAACAACAAGTGTTGCAGACGATTTGGAACAACTAAAATTCATACATTTTGTCCTATGCTTATTGGACATGCTAGACTAAGACTTTAAATTGCTAATTTAAATACATTCAAGGCCTAAAGAACTAAAGGTAAGTTAATTCTTTAGTATAATAATGGTATCTGATCAAATTGAAAGTATTAATAAAGAGAAATTACTAAAAATTAACCTTACAGGAATCCTAGCATTAAAAAGTCCAGTAACTAGCTCAGGCTGGCAGAGCTCAATGGATTGAGCACTAGCCTGTGAATCAAAAGATTGACGGTTTGATTCCCAGTCAAGGCACATGCCTGGGTTGCAGGCCAGTTCTCCTGTTGGGGGCATGCAAGAGGCAACTAATCGATGTATCTCTTTCACATCAATGTTTTCTCCCTCCCTTCTACTTTCTTTAAAAATAAATAAATAAAATATTTTTTCTTCAAATGGATAACTGAAATGAAAATGTCATTACAGGAAACTCTCAAACATTGCAGTGAAAATGTAAATGGTTCCACTACTGTGGGAAACAGTTTGACAGCTTCTCAAAAACATAAACATAGAATTAGCATGTAACCCAGCAATTCTTCCCCCAGGTATATGAGGTCTGTCTGGAAAAGTCCAGCCATTGTTAATTTAACAAGAACAGTTTGCATGACATTGATGTAACCTGGCAGCCAAAGAGAGTGGACTGAAATATGCATGTGTGAACTAATGATAACTTCACCATTACTAAGTGGGGACAGTAGATGCTGTTGAGTCAGCATGTGTACTGTGTGACTGTCATATTCAAAATGTGTGAGTAGAGCAAAGAATCTGCATCAAATTTTGTGTTAAGCTTGAACGTTCCTCCATGGGAACTATCTGGATGATTCTGAAGGCCGCAGCTATAGGCAACTGGTGATGGCAGCTTCGTCACAACAGCGCACCCACTCATGCATCATATCTCATGCAGACTATTTTGGTGAAACATCAAATAACCCAGGTGACTCAGCTCCTCTATGGCCCAGATTTGGTGTCCTCTGACTTCTGGCTTTTCCCAACACTAAAATCACCTTCGAAATGGAAGGGATTTCAGACTGTTGATGAGATTTGGGAAAAAATGATGGGGCAGCTGATGATAATTGGGAGAACTGTGTGAGGTCCTAAGGTGCCTACTTTGAAGGGCACTAAAACATCATTGCTCTATGTACAATATTTCTTTTTTTTTTTTTAATATGTGACTTTTTTTTTAAGATTTTATTTCATTATTTTTAGAAGGAGGGGAAGGGAGAGAGGCAGAGAGGGAGAGAGACATCAATGTATGGTTGGTTTTCACCTGCCTCCAGCCACAGACCTGACTGGAGACCTGGTTGGCAACCTGGTTATGTGCCCTGGCTGGGGAATTGAACCTGCGACCTTTGGATTCGCAGGCCAGCACCTTATCCACTGGGCTACCAACCAGAGCTCTATGTACAATATTTCTTATATCTTGTATCTTCTTCAATGAATGTCCTTATTTTTTTATATTACATATCTGGATACCTTCTGGACAGACCTGAATACCTTAGGATATTGTAACATATGTTTACAGAAAAGCATATATATCAATGTTCATAGAAGTATTATTCATAGTAGCCAAAAAAGAAAAATCCAAATGTCCATCTGCTGATGAATGAATTTAAAAATGTGATACATCCATACAATAGAATATTATTCAGTCATAAAATGGAATGAGGTGTAACACTGATAAACCTTTAAAACATGATGCTATGTGGAAGATGCCAAATACAAAAGGATAAATATTATATGATTTTATTTGTTAAAAATGTCCAGAATAGGCAAATCCATAGAGACAGGAAGATAATTAGTGTTTGCCAGGGTGTGGGGGAAAAGGCAACTGGAGTGACTGCTAAGAAGTACGGGGTTTCTTTTGGAGACAATGGAAATGATCCACAATTAGATAGTGGTGACGTTAGACAACCTTGGGAATATACTAAAATCCACTGAATTTAACTTTAAATGGTGAGTGTGAATTCTGTCTCAATAAAAATTGCAAAAGAAAGGAATTAAACTAGATAGACATTTGTATTGCTCACTCTGAAAAACCTGGAGATATGAAGAGCTATGGGGCTGTTGACTGTCTTCAATGGCCCTTCACTCTGTTATCTCTAGGCAGGGGCGCATCCTCCTAGTTCAAAGTGACAGCCTGCTTCTAGGTAACTTAATGGAGAAAGTTTCAAAGAAAAACAAAGAACATATAACAATTGTTTCTTAAGAAAATGCCCTAGAATTTGTTACATAACATATCCATTTAGATCCCATTGTCCTGAAAGTAGCTGTATAGCCCCATCCAGAATAAGGCAAGGTTTATTTCTAATATCAGCAGCAGGGAGGGGAAATCAACTAATTTTAATATTGTGAAAAAGGAGAATAGATAATTATGGACAATTAGAGGATGCTGCTGCACCAGGAAAATTGTGTATAATGGGAACCCAAGAGTTATAAAGACAAGTCCTAAGACAACACTTTGAGTAAGCCTAGGTGAGTAACCCAAAGTCAGAATTAGAGAAAATTTCAGGGGGATCCAGGGGAGATACTTTTAAGGTGGGGAAAGGTGGAACAGAGATTAATATGTTTGACATCACTTAAAAGTATTTTATAGATTTATTGGAGACTTTGGAAACAATAAGTGATATATTTTTAGAAAACTAAATATTTTTAAAGGCTATTATATCCCAGGGTAATAAAATAAATTTGTATTTATAAAGGGAAATGCCACATTAGTATACTACATGTATTATTTACATAGTCATAAAAACCAAACACCAAGTATGAATTTAACAAAATCTGAGGCATTATAGCAGGGAGAAGTGTGAAAGAGTGCTAATTCTTCCTCTTGCTTAATTTAAGATCAATAAACAATTACTAAAGTTGAAAATTAAGAAACAACCATATAATATTTGTAGTTATAAATATGGAGGAAACTGGAAAGAAACAGCTAACAAATTGAAAAAACTTTTTAATGGGGAGGGATAGGGAAGAGGTGTTTTATGTTGTAAGCCTTTGAACCTTAAACCTATATAAATATATATTTAAATATAAAATGTATGTAATCATTCTTTGATTAATTTTTTAATTTTAAAGGATTACTAGCAATTTTAATGTATGTATCTTCTGCTTCCTCAGTTAACATTTTATTAACTTTAATGTAAATAATGATAGTAATAATGTTATATGGCTTATACACCAAACTTGGACTTCACTTATATTTTTTTCCTCCTCCAACTGAACTGTCTAGCATCAGGGTGAGATCTAATAGGCCAGGATTCTCCCAGATAGAAGTACTGGCAGTGGCCATTGTTCCTTTTCTGAGCCCTTCCTCACAAAGCCAGAGGCAGATGCCATATCTGAGTGTCCATCAACCTGGCTATCAACATGTTAAAGCACAATCTAACAATTTCCACAAACAACACACTCAAGGAACAGACTCAGCGGGCACTGGAAATGAGTCCTTCTTAGTGAGGTGGACCCCTGCATAGTTGATATGCACAGTGGTTGCAGCCAGTCCTTGCAGCTTATCAGACTGGGAGTATATCCCTACCATTGACATGGAAACAGTAATCGAGGCTCAACAGCAACAGGAGGGTGTACATAGAACACATGAGGGTGCTGCTGGAGTGCCCATCTTGAATGAATGGGGAGGTTGTGCCATTGGGCACTAAAAAACACCAAATACATTAGGCCACTCTACAAAGCCCAGGAGAGGCAGCAGCTTTACCTAATACAAAAATAAAAGATAAAACACAGGGAGGCTGCCAAATGAGGAGACAAAGAAACATGTTTCAAATTTTTAAAAATAAAAACATAAGATGAACAGAACAAAATACCAAAAAAAGAACTGAACAAAATGGTGACAAGCAATCTATTAGATGCAAAATTCAAAACACTGGTTGTAATAATGCTTGGTTAACTTAGGGAAAGTGTAGAAGAACCTAGAGAGAATTTCAACAGCATAAAAAGAACAGGAAAACCATTAAAAAGAATCAGACAGAAATGAAGGGTACGCTAATTTGAAATGAAGAATAATTTACAGAGAATCAACAGTAGAGTAGATGAAGCCAATTGAAATATAAGAAAGCAAAAAATACCCATTGGTACAGCAAATAGAAAAAAGTATCCAAAAGAATGAGGATAGTTCATGGAGACTCTGGGACAACTTCAAGTATACCAACATTTGCATCATTGGGGATGTCTTAAAAGGAGAAGAGACAGAGCAAGAATTGGAAACAAATTTGAAAAAATGACAGAAAACTTCCCTAACTTGGTGAAGAAATAGGCATACAAGTCTAGGAAGCACAGAGAGCCCAAAACAAGATGAATTCAAAGAGGCCCACACCAAGATACACCATAAATAACATGCCTGAGGGTAAATACAAAATTAAAATCTTAAAAGCAGCAAGAAAAAAAGCAATTCGTTACCTACAAGGGAGCCCTATTAAGATTGACAGGTGATTTCTCAAAAGAATCTTCGCAAGCTCAAAGAGATTGGCAAGATATATTCAGTCATGAAAAGCAAGCACCTACCACCAACAACACTCCTAGAAAAGCTATCATTTAGAATCAAAAGACAGATAAAGATCTTTACAGGCAAGAAAATGTTAAAGTGGTTTATCACCATCAGACCAGTACTTCATGAAAGGTTAAAGGGTCTTCTTGAAGAAGAAGAAGAAGAAGAAGAAGAAGAAGAAGAAGAAGAAGAAGAAGAAGAAAGATTTAAGAAATATGAACAATAAAATGGCAATAAGTACATACCTGTCAACAACTAAATCTCAAAAACAAAATAAATAAACAAGCAGAACAAAATCAGACTCATAGATACAAAGTACATTTTGATGGTTGCCAGATTGGGGAGATGGGTGGAGGATGGGTGAAAAAAGCAAAGGAATTAAGTACAAATTGGTTGTCACAGAATAGCCTTGGGGGGTAAAATACAATATAGAGAATATAGTCAATAATATTCTAATACCCATGTTTGGTGTCAGATGGGTACAAGATTTATCAGGATGATCACCTAGTAAGTTATTTAATGTCTAATCACTGGGGTGTACATCTGAAACTGATATAATATTGTATGACAACTATAATTAAAAAATAAAAAATATTTTATACATGTTAAAAATGTTAATAAAAAGAAAAACAATTTGAAAACAATGTTTTCCTTCAACTATTAAAATCTTTTAAGGTCTCAAGTAATAACCTTAGCTATACAGAATAATATCTATTTAATGTTTGATTTCCTTTACAGCCTTAAAGTGACCACTCTATTTTTTTAGATGTCTTCCTTAACTATTGTCTCAAGTTAAACTTTTCCATTGAATCAAATTCTATGAATAATTCATAACAGCTAAATAAGTGGGATTAGTCCTTCTAGCTTTCAGAGTCTACAAATGTCATCATCAGGAAAGATGTAGTTTTCCAATGCCAGTCTCCAAAGAATAACGATCCGCAACGTGTAGCCAGCACATTTTCAGGCTTTCTGATCCAATAGTTTTAATATATGTAGGTCATGTCATCAAACAGGATGTCACCCTCTCATCATGTCATCCAGCTTCTTCCACGTCCCAGCACTTGACCTGTCATAGCTGAAGCTATAACTTCATTTTCAACAATTATAGCCCTAGAGTCTCAGATGCTTTGTAAAAACAGCCTCATTATCTGTAGTGTTGTAACAGCAGTTAGAAACTGAATGACATTCAATTAAAATGATATTAGCAGCTCAGGAGTGATTTTTTTAATTTACTCCTACTCAGATGTAAAAACATTAGTGACTTTTTTAATTGGACCTCATAATGTCTAACTCCTACCCGAATGTAATGAAATTAAAGACTTTAGTGGCTAAATACCGCTTAATTTACTCCTACCCATCTATAATGACATTAAAGATGCTTTAGGGTAGATATTGTTTCTAATCAATTTTATTCAAAAGAAATCTGAGCTCACAGGTACTATGATTAAGCATATAATAAAATCACACAAGAAATACATCTTTACAATTGGGGATAGACTGGTTTCTAGTAATATTAAAAAGTAATCATTTTCATTTTAATGCAAAGATATTAAAAAAGTAATACCTTAAATACAAGATTTTGTAAAGTTCTCAGTTGTTTAAACAAATGTGTGCATCACAACCTGTTAAAGAAATATATGTTGTTACGTGTAAATTTGAAGTGAATCTTATTCACTTAGAGCATGTGATTGGCTTATGCTGGATAAGAAATTTTATCTTAGCCCTGGCTGGTGTGGCTCAGTTGATTGGAGCATCAACTCGTAACCAAAAGGTTGTGGGTTCGATTTCCAGTCAGGGCACATGCCTAGGTTGAGGTTCAATCCTCCATTTCCCATCCCTGGTTCAGTCATACATAGGAAGCAACCAATCCATGCTTCTCTGACATCAATGTTTCTCTTTTCCTTCCTCTCTCTCTAAAAGCAATGGAAAAAAAAAAAAGTCCAGATGAACATTTTTTTTAATTTACTTTAAACATGGCCTAGAGAAAAGCATTTTTTTTTTTTTTTTTCAATGTATGGTTGCCTTTCACCTGCCTCCAGCCACAGACCTGACTGGAGACCTGGTTTGCAACCTGGTTATGCGTCCTGGCTGGGGAATCGAACCTGTGACCTTTAGGTTTGCAGGCAGGCGCTTATCCACTGTGCTACCAGCCAGGGCCGAGAAAAGTATTTTTTAAAGCTAATGTTAATAACACTGTAAATTCTTTTCTCACCATCAACTTAAGGAAAAATATTTTTAATCTTTATTTTCCTAAAAAAGGCTATTTTTAAACAGCAGAATTTTTTAGTTCATATATACTTGAAAACAAGCAAGTATTCAATAAATAGTTGCGGAGAGAGGGTCTCAAAACTATTATCAATAATATTAGCTAATATTTATAAAGTTCCTACTATGTCCCAAATATTTTTCTGACACTTTAAATGTATTAACTTATTTACTCCTTTGAATTAAGTAATAATCTTAGTTTACAGATAAAAATAATAAATCGATGGATGTTGCTGTTAACATTCTTTGGACTGCCTTTAAACAAATATAAATTATTACTCCATAATTCTCCCCCCATAAGAATTAATATTAAAAATTTTATAGAAAGGACCTGGCTGGTGTGGCTCAGTGAATTGAGCACCAGCCTGTGAATGCAAGGATCGCTGGTTTGATTCCCAGTCAGGGCACATACCCAGGTTGCAAGCCAGGCTTCCAGCCAGGTCTCCAGCTGAAGGCAGGTGAAAGGCAACCATACGTTGATGTTTCTCTCCCTTTCTTCCTCCCTCCCTTCCTCTCTCTCTAAAAATAAAGAATAAAATCTTTTTTTTTTAATTGTAAAGTAAAATTAGAAAACTGAGCAATGAGCCTACAAATTCTTCTACACATATACATACATACATGGATTCTTTCAGCCTGAACATACAGCTCTCTTTACTTGGATACTGAGGAATAATTTCTCAAGATGTATCCTTTGAAAAAAATTGATGATGTTTTAAAAGACCTAACACTTAGAATGTTGCTGTGCCTAGAATGTGTCCTGACAGTTTCTGGTCATGCTCACAGTACTCACAGTTGGAGAACAGACATTTTAGTCTCTTCATCAGTACTACTTCGGCTGAAATGCATGCCTTCTCCCAGACAGGTAGCCAGGGCCTAAGGTTAAGAGCTATTTTAATAACTGAGAGCAATGGGGGAAAATAGGACAAATGTAATACGACAATAAAATTAGTTTAAGTAAATAAATAAGAAATATTTTAATAATAGACATCAGGGCAGTTACGGAACTGCCTCATTCTGCCACTTGTTGATCTTTGGCATGATCTTTTAATTCTCTAAGTCTCAGTTTTCTTGTCTGTCAATGAAAATAATAAGCTCCATTGATTTGGGGGGTTTTTCCCCCAAACTGCTATTCACTTCATAGTGCCTTTTTAGGTGAATATCATTCAATGCATTTGTAATTTTTAATCCAGACTCTTAACAGTTATCCTAGATTGATCAATATCTTTTTCTCTCTTTCTTCCCACATCGGATGAATCACCAAATCTTTTTTATCTTCTAAGTATTCCTCAATCAGAGCATCCTAGAGAGACTCAGTAGATATCTGTGAAAATTGAATGAATACATTCACCTAACATTTATAGAACCCAAGGTTTTAGCCAGGAGGTGTTATACTGCCAGAGATCCAGAGGTTATAATCTTTGGACTCAAGGAGCTTCGTGCTCAATGGGAGAGAGAAACAGTAGAATCCTGTTTTCAATATGATATGGTAAGTGCTTTACAGCCCTTTTAAAATATGGTCAGGCTTTACCACAGACAATAACAATTAGGAGAGCACCTGGCTTCATGTAACAGAAAATGCCACAACAGTGACTACATGAATATGGGTTAATGGGAATGACAAACATTTAAAATTGAAGGGGCAATTTTGAGGAAATCAGTGTGCTCTGGAATCTGGATAATAAATACTAATTTTCCTTTATTTTAAGGTCTGAATTCCATGCATCATTCTGCTAATGAAAACTTCCACTCCTCTAGATTATCTCTCACACGACTTTACCCCTGAGCAGCACTTCTCTTCCTCAGTTACAGAGGTAACAAGTTCTAATTTCTCCTCAAACCACATGCCAAGAGAATTTCAGTCAACTCACATCAGTCATAGTCTCCAGATTTTGTTGGAATCCAAAAACCCATTTTCACATAAACCAAAAAATAGACTGAAACAATGTTCTTTACATAGATGAAGATGTATGTTGTGGTAAAAATACAACAAAAAGATATCACAAAATAATAACAATTAGGAAAAATCAAGAATTAGTTTTGGTTCCTTTTAGAGAAATGATTTATTACTTTTTAAAAGACCATGACTAAGAGTGTCAACATTAAGTACTGACTGAACTTGATTAATCATTTTCAGTGATAATACCTGATATAATTCTGTAAGTCAATTTTTTTTTAATCCTCACTGAATTTAGAGAGATAGGAAGAGGGAGACACAGGGAGAAAAAGCGGAAGAGAGAGAAATATCTATGTAAGAAAGAAACATCAATCAATTGCCTCCCTTACATACCCTAACCAGAGCCAAATCCACAACATAAGTATATGCCCTGGCTGGGAATTGAACCCAAACCTTTTGGTGCAAGGGACAATACCAACTTAGCCAGCCTGTTATGACTAAGTCAATTTCTTATACATTAGGTTAATTTTTGTCTCTTTTATTTTGCACAGCAGTTGTTCAAGTTCAGTACTATGATTACAACTACTACAGAGAATAGGTTTCTCTATGCCTAAAGACACAAAATAATAATGATAATAATTGCAATAATAATGAGGAGAAGGAGGAGAAGAAGGAGGAGGGGATAAAGAAGGAGGAAGAGGAAGAGAAGAAACAGAAGTTAGTAGTAGGAGTAATAGTAATAAGCCAATATAACAGTTGGAACAGTATTTCTCTAGCTCCTGACTCATTCATTATTTTGATACCATCAGCACTCCCTGGAAAGTTCACCCTCAGTGATTCTGGGAGTTCCCAAGAAGATCTCACAAGATCTTAGCTCTCGGGTTCCCCTCCCATTTTCCTCCTGTTGTGGACTGATTGTTTATGCGTCCTAAAATTCATAAGTTGAAGCATTAATACTCAATGGGATGGTATTTGGAAGTGGGGCCTTTAGGAAACAACTAGGTTTAGGATAATGTCACAAGAGTGGGGTCCCCATGACGGGAATGGTGCTCTTACAGAAGAGAGAGACCAGACTCTTCTCTCTACCATGTGCAAGCATAGCAAAAAGTTTGTCTACAAACCAGGAAAAGTATTCGCACCAGGAATCAAATCTGCTAGCACCTTGATCTTGGACTTCCAGAAAGGTGAGAAATAAATGTCTATTGTTTAAGCCTTCTACAGTGTTTGTTAGAACAGCCCGAATGATTAATGTACCTCTTCTTTTGCTCCAGCTCCCAGTGTCCATGGATGAGGCCCCTGAAAACCCCGAAGGCCCAATTGAGAGTTGCTGTATCTACTATGGGTGGGGGCACTGATGCTCCTGAGGTCAGGGCTGAACTTTGTCACAGGAATCCTATAGTAGGTCTCCCATCAGACCATGAGGATTTTCCAGACCTTGTAGCTACTGTTGAAGCCCCTCTCCCTAGGAATCAGGCACAGGTCCACACAGGGCAGGCCAAAGGGCATTTCTGCCCTGCCTCACTTTGCTCAGATAGAGTTTAGTGTATCTCTCATTGTTCTGTCCCCAAAACTGTCCAAACACTATATAAAAGGTCTTCAATACAAGTAAGGGTTGGTGGAATAAATAAACCACAAGCATTCATTTTGGAAGGGCCCTCCACTTCTTCTCAGGAGATTTCTTGGTTTTTCACATGAGTAATCTCCTAATAGGGAATTATTTGTGAAGTAGAAGGATGTGTATTATTATCTTCATTTCACAGATGGAAAAATTGAGATGCAGAATAGTTTAGTAATTTACCTGGGAGCCTCACTACCTCACTGTGTTTACTAAGTGCCTCACATAGGTTTTGGGTTTTGTTTTATCTTGTATTAGTAATATAGCTTGCCTTAAACAGCTTTTTAGCTCAATATGTAGTCAGGGAAATGGTGGGGTGGGGGAGTTGGATTGGAAGAGGATTAACAAATAAATTCATGATGAAAAAGTTCAGTTTTTGAAAATCTGTGACCACACTTCCCAAAGAATGCCCAAGGGCATTCAAGCCATTTACTTCTCCTTAGAATAAGAAGAGTGTGCGCCTTGTAAAATTTCCCACACTGCCTAATCCAGCAAGTTTTGGCAAGGAGAAAGGAATTCTCTATTAGCTTCCAGTCTGATTTCTATGCTTTTGCTCTGAATGTTCAATTGTCAGGCAGGATCCTGGAGTGTGTAAGTATATAATTGTATTGCACAGCCAAAACCAAAGAGATTTTTGATTAAAGTCGGTTTTATTATGATCCTCAATTTCTAGTCATATAGTTTAAACTTTGGATCTCTCATGCTTTGTGGAAATATAAATTTTACATTCCCAAATCTGTTTTCGTTTTAAGTGTTTAAAAGTGGGATAATTTCAATATTTTATCTTCCAATGGTAATAAATGCATTGTCTTATGTGGTGCAAACAACTACATTTTAAGATTGGCCTCAATAAATATTTTAATAGGTGTATTTTTCTATACTAATAAAAAATATGGCACTTGTATAAATACCAGTCATTCAATCATTCCTGGGGAAACTGGAAGCTGCCTCACTGGTGAGAAGTTCTGCTTCTCTTCTATTAACAGAGTTTTTGCCACAACATAGACAGATCTTGAGAACATTATGCTAAGAAAAATAAGCCAGATGGAAAAAGTCAAGAGCCTTATGATTTCACTCATATGTGGGATATAAAATTGAAAGCAACAAATGAGCAAATGAGACAAACAAAAAATATAGTATGGTGGTTACCAGAGGGAAAGGGTGGGTAGGAAAGGGTAAAGGGGGTCAGTTATATAGTGACAGAAGGAGATTTGACTTTGGGTGGTGGGCACACAATGCATACACAGATGATGTATTATAGAATTGTACACTTGAAACCTATATAATTTTGTTAGCCAATTTCACCCTCCTAAACTTAATTTAAAAAAACCAAACAAACAGAAGTTCATTATTTGCTGTCAAATGTAGTCCTATTTGTCCTATTCCACTGGGTTTAAGGATAATGCGTTGGTCAGAGAGTTGTTGTTTTTTTTTTAAAAAAAACCCTTCTAGGTATGTGTTATCTTTAGGAGTTACCGCCTTCATGTAAAAGACATAAACAAGAAGGGAAGACAGAAATTAATGTTGGCCAGGCAATGGCATTTGTTAATTGGAAGTCAGGTTTTCTGAACTTTTGACCCATGCTAAATAGACAACATTTAATTACTATTCTGATGCTCAAAGACATTACGTTGATCTATATGATAAATATAATATATATCGTAGGTCCTCAGTAACTCTGAAAGACTATGAAAAGTTCTATTTTCATAGTTGTCCCATTTGAAGTTATTGTAGGTCGATGGCCTTTGGCCTCCTACTGTGAGTCCCCAGAGTCCTCCCACGCCCTGGCTTCCTTTCTTTTCATCGCTTTCCTTCTTGAAAGTCAAAACCCTCATCTTTGAAGATCAGCCCTGGCACTGATACAGGGAACCTCGACTTACAAATGCAGAGAGGCCAGGAGGGAGCAGCCAGAGGCAGATGACTGTCCTGCCCGCACTGATGAAGCGGGTCAGGAAAGCAACTGGGAGATCAAGTGTTTGCGCTTTGGGGAGTCATGGGGATAAAGCAACCAGCAAATAGTTCTTAAGCTTTTGTGGCAATTATTACATATATTCCCTTCATAACAGTCATTTGTACATGTTGTAGACTGTAACTTTCCCGGGGAAAAGCACTAGTGCTTTTAACCTTTGCTCCCGCATTGTCAAGCCCAAGATCATATCCATAAATGATAATGAATAGTTGATAAACTGGGGTTTGCTGGTTTGCTTATAGAATGTGCCACCTGAGCAGTAACCTGTGCTTTGGCAAAAGGGTCTGTATTAAGTGCTGAGAAAATATAGATTTTTAATATTAATATTAATATAGATTAATTTATGGATTTAAAAACTAGTTGTGAAATAATTCATTGGTTATTTTAAGGTGAGAATTTTTTTTTTATTAATGTGTTTTGTAAATAGGGGAAAGTGTCCATTTTCTAAACAATTATCTTAAAACATTTCTTAGGATTACCTCTGGGCAAACTGTAATTTAAAAACAAGAGGAAAAGAGGGACTAATAACCTCAAATACCTTTTAAGAATAGGTAGGATGTTACAGACACATGGAAGTTTTAGAGAATTGGGTATTAAAAAGTAAAATGTAATCATTAATCTTCTTCAAATTCTTTAAGCCTGTGCAATGCCATAAGAAGGAGAATTCTGTCCTAAAATAAACAAAAGAGTGGTTTACCTGAAAACAGGACTCTTAGAAGTGTTTTTAAAGTTTTATTTTCCCAGTGATCCTGAAACAAAGGTGATTAAGCAGAATTTCCCATAAATATAAATTAGTGTAGAAATTCGTTTTATTTTAAGCTGCTAGTTTTGAATATTTATAGCCTTCTTAATGACAAATAACTTCCAGAGGGGGGAGCCTACAGTCGTGGTAGGCATAGTGGGAACATGGGTCTAGAGCACAGTTGTCAAGCTTTAATGTGAATGCACAAGGCATGTGATCTAAATGAATGCAGATTCTGGTTCAGGGGTGGAGCCTGAAATTCTGCATTTCCCACAAACCTCCAGGTCTATACTGGCCCAGGGACCACACTTTGAGAGACAAAACACTAGGGCACAAAATACTTCCTTCATGACCTCACTTGCTGGTCAGCAGTGTTCAGAAACTAACTGCAGAGCCAGGCAGCTCCCAGTGAGGGTCATTTCCTAGTTCACTGCATCAGGATTTAAGGGCCCATGAACCCTCCAGTGGTGGTGTAATTTATGAATCAGTCAATCCAGGCAGGCACAATGACAGAGGGAAGGCAGAACCCAGAGATAAATAAAAGCTTAGGAGGTTAAAATATTGTGAATTAGAACACACAGGCAACAGAGAAACCAGAAGACTAAAGATGCTAATAAAAAGGCCAAGAGAGCCCTGGTTGGTGGCTCAGTGGATAAGGCACCGACCTGCAAACCCAAAGATCGCTGGTTCGATTCCCAGCCAAGGCACATAACCAGGTTTCCAGCCATGTCCCCAGCTGAAGGCAGGTGAAAGACAACTAACTATACATGCATATTTCTCTCCCTCTCTCTGTCTCCTTCCCTTCACCTCTCTCTCAAAATAATAAATCAAATCTTTAGATAAATAAAATACTACAGTTTAAAAAAAAAAAAAAAAAAAGGCCAAGAGAAGTAAATAAATGAAAGTATGTAAAAGGCAGTAGTTTTGAAGCTAATCATGTGTTCTTTAGATCTCCATGGGGGTATTAATTTTATGTGTAGTTTGGCTTATTTCTCTTGTTAATAGAGAGCTTTTTAATAGGCCTCCAGCTAGGCTAGACACTAATGTGGAAGTAATCTGGGCAGTACAAAATATTTATACAGGTTCAATGAAATATTGGAACCAGGTGTTTTTTAGCCTTTTTAGGATCTTGTGCATATACTGTGGGCTACTTAACATCCCTGGGGAAAATCACCCTATAATCAAGCACATTAATATTCCACAGCAAAGCATATGAACATTCAGTCATACTGAGTAGGAAAAATAAGGAATCTAAACAGTCTCACATCCTTTCAGAACAGGTTTTGTTGCCAAATCAGTTATCAAAAAAAAACAAAACAAAACAAAAAACCTTGTCATTTGAAGATTTTGTAATTACAGTTGAAGGGAACTTTGACACCTTTGCAACCCCTCAGCATCCTATTTGGGTGTTCATTCCTCAGACGGGTAGTGCCTACATTACTTCTCCTTCCCTTCTTAAAATAAACTTCTTAATCTCCTCTTAATTATACTAAGGTGTAAGTGACTAGTAGCCAGCTCAGGTATACTTGCACTTAAACAGGGGTAACCACTATGCCTTGAGGTAGAATTTTAGGTATTAACCAATAATTAATTCATTTAGGAATTGAGCATCCAGGAGATCCTAGCTAAGTGGGAAAGGATGAAGTGATTCAATTCAACAAAATACATTTTACCTAACCAAAGCTGTTCCCTACCTTTGGGTTGACTTTGAGCTAACTTTTCTTTTTTTAATTTACTGTACTATACACTTGCACAGTGCTCTACAGGTTTAAAATACTTTCTTAATTATTATCTCATTTCATATGCATTAATCTCTTTTCCTTTTAGTTAAGGAAACAGGTTCAGAATGACTTGTCCAAGGTCACAGAATTGAGAAGTAGCTGGAAATCAGACCCATGACTTTGATCAAATTAGACAATTTCTATAAAATATTGGTTAGAAAATAAGTGGAAGTGTTTGTTTTCACCTAACAAATTAGTGGAATGTAAATGTGAACTTAAATGATGAGGGAATGAGGTTTCACTGTGAAAACAGTAAAAGGCTAAGAGAGAAAACACACGTTTTCTACATTATAATGAGCCCATTTTATCTGATAATAGCTGATAGACTGATTTTGAGCAAATGGTCAGCCAGATATTCCTTGAGGTATTATTATTATCTCCTTGATTTCTAACAGCCACAAGGCCATGAACTCAGTCCCCCAGACCAAATTTGCTTGGTTCACGTTTATTTTAACTATCTAAGACAGGAAGTCCAAGGTGTCATGGAAGTGACACAAGATCAATTCCAACATTTATTGCTCGCACTGAATAAGCACTCTGTAAATGTTAAATGAATGAATATGCCCCGTAATTACAAGATTCCCCTCCTGTCATTTTGACTGAGTCAGTAACTCCCCTTCCTCTACTGCCTTGGTAGATATAATAAAACATTCCCTAAAACAAATGTCTAAATCCAAGCGTGGGAGGAAGGTTAATTTGCTTCAAAGAATGGATCAGGGAGTGGCTTTAAAAAATAATGTCACTATCTCTACAGGAAAAGCTTCAAGAGAAATATAGAGTGTGTACACAAGCAAAATGGAAGCTAAAGCATACTGTATATTTATCTTCTCTAGGAAATTTCTTACCATTCATATTTTGCTTTCTTTGAGAGAGAGGTTCCCTTGGCTACACCAGTTGTACTCCTCTTTTATGCCTCACGTGGCATTTTGTAGTAAAGTTTTGCCAGGCTGCATACCTCACTCTCAGCAACGATACTCCTTTTTATGTTTCACTTAACAAAAGGTGTCCATGAATCAGCTCCCAATCTCAGTTCATATTTAGATGACGCATTTTCTTTAACGAACAACAGTCCACAGTTACAAATGCCAAACAGGAAGGGCACATCTGTGAAAAACAAGCCTCCTAAGCTGGAAGGATGAATAATGATGATGTGTGGGCTGTGCTTTCTATACAGCAAACTCTGGGAAGACCTTTCTGTGAACAGCCATCTGATCGCAATTGAAGAAGCTTTGTCCTGCTCACCTCCCACACTCTTTGTATCAGCAGCTCCACGGGGATAAGTGAGAGTGGTGGTAAAAATTCCTTGGTCATTAGAAACTCAGGTATTAAGTCAGAATCTCAAAATCACAGGGTGGAGAGCTTTTTTCTCATCATTTGTAGTTCTTGGTACCAAGTAAGTCCCAGAGATTCCTGTCTCCTTCAGGGCTATGAAAGTTGCTTTCACTTTGTGTTTCAAGTTCCCAATAGAAGCTTCTAGATAATGAGCTAGATACTTAAATAGAATACTGCTTCAGTTGTGTTTAAGTAAGTTTTTTGATTATGAAACAATTTCATTTTACTGTAGAAATATTACAGCGTAAATTTCTATCATTTTGGAAAATGCCTGTTTGCTTTTAGTTTGAATTGTGTGTGTGGTGTGTGCGTACATGTGCCTGTGTGTCTGTGTGTGTCTGCGTGTGTCTGTCCGTAACACGCAGACAGAAGTAAGCTCTCTGTTCAGTAAAATAAAAATAAACAATTGAGTTTCATTAAGGAGTCAACAAATTATCATATGCTTTCTTGCAGTTTTCGATTCATGGTAACATTTAACTTTCTTCAGTATATATGTAGATCCTTCTCTGTAACTGTCATAAAATTGCCATAGTAATAAAACCCCTCCTTTCCATGTGGAATTCCATTAACAGTTTGGCTGTTTCATCCATCATGAGAAGAGTTTGCTACTGAGGAAGACGCTAACAGTATTAACCCTGGAACCTCCCACCTCCTCCCCCCATCCCCAAACTCAATTAAACCAGCATCACACCAAGGCACACACAAAAAAACCTGCCGCCTATTTACATAACACAATGATCAAGTAATAAATCAACATTAATCATGAATGTTGCAACAAGTCACTGAAGATGATGCTTGACCTCACCGTGGACTGGGCTCATCCATCCATGAACAGCATTCATTTCTAACTGGGAGCATCTTCCCACCCCTAAGGACAGGGTCAAGCATTTCGGATACATACAACAAGCAAGTTTGATCTTTCCTTCCGGGTATCACTTTCTTTTTTTCCTAACTCTATTCCCTCCTTATTCGGAATCAATTTTATCCTAGAAATGATGCCAATTCCAGTACTCCAAGAGTCCAATTTTCCACTTTCTTTAAAGCCCTTCTTCACATCTACTTTCTTATAGTGTATTCTCTACTAAGGTAGGCTTTAGCTATGATGAATATCAAACATAGTCTTAGGTTGCCTGATTCCATCTACAATTAGTCTGTATGAACATTTAACAAAAAATTAATTTTTATTCATTAGGTTCTAGGAAGCATTTTATGACTTATAATTCTTTAGGAGAAGGTCCTCAAATCTTTTACAGAATGAGCTGCATGGGTGTCACCTGTGCCTGTTGGCCCATATTCTCATCTGCCACTTTAAGTCTCCAGTTATAAAACGACTATTATCCAAGTCTGGTTGAATGGCAGCAGCCTCACCATAGGACCCTGAGGTAATCTTGTCATCTCTACCACATCACACTTTTTAGTATATGTTAACTAGACAGAGGCAGGTGTGTGAATTTCCCTTCTTCCCAAAAATGCTTTTTCAAGCCCCTGAGCCTTTGCACATGCTGTTTGTTTTTTCTAGAGTCAACCACCCTCATGCCTCACCCACATCCCCATCCCCATAGGTGTATCTGGGAAGCTGTTATTTACACCTCCAGTCTCTATTCAGGAAAGCTGCAGCCTCCAGGAAGCCCTCCAGGCACCCCAGGCTGACTCTAACACTGTGTGCTGTGCACCTTATGCTTTGTTCAGGCCCATCTCTGCTTGCATTTGTGCAAGCTTCGGATCATCATGAGATGGTGAGCTACTGAGAACCAGGGACCCTATCGTTTCATTTTTGTAGCCCAGAACCCAGCCCAATGTCCATTATGAGAAGTGTTCAATGAAAACAGGTGTAATGAATGGATGGGTAAATGAAGTGTAATTTGACATAACTTTTAAAAGGGATGTTTCAATAACCAACATTACTCTGTTGAATCAAAATTAAACTATCTTGCATTTGACTTAACCTTTTATGCTATTCAATTATTGCTTCAAATGTATACTTCCCCTTAATGAATTTGATGAGCAGAGCAGGTAGGTGTGTTTATACACCAGTTGGTCTTTCTTTAGTTAGCTGATTGAAATGGCAGTGTTAAAAGAAACAAGTTATGACTAATTCAGTGTTTTCATCAGAAAAGGGAATTCTGCACACAAAAGCCAGCCTGTGTCCAACATAAATTATGCGTCATCATAGGGATTACCTGTTATGGTCAATAACATAAAAGTTGAAAATCATAGGAATATGATATGATACTTTACACAGTCATATGCTAAATATGTGCCATTTCCCCCATGACAAACTGATTAAATTGCTTAG
Organism: Noctilio leporinus; assembly: GCA_004026585.1. Taxonomy (NCBI): domain Eukaryota; kingdom Metazoa; phylum Chordata; class Mammalia; order Chiroptera; family Noctilionidae; genus Noctilio; species Noctilio leporinus. Next base: position 83,417 of record PVIW01000930.1, on the reverse strand, counting down.
ATAATGTTTTAACACACATCGTTATACAAAAATATCAGAGTAAACTATGAATCATTCTGTCAACTTGTGATTCAATGGAACAATGTATATCTTTCATAGTTATTAATATTTAGTGTCTTTAAGCAAATTAAAAAATCAAGCTTAACAAAGGTTAAAAATATCTGATGATACATAGATGATTATAAAAGTAATATATATTAATGAAGCATTGTATGACGGACTTTTTTTTCATTTTTGGTTAATCACTCACAGAATTATGTCAAACATATATCAAGACTTTGGCTCCTTTTTCATCCAACCTTCCAGCATTTCATTACTATAGTTACCTGATTAATGGATGCAATAATATATATGGCATGATATGATATGTTCACATTAAATTTTAATCAAATATTACTAAATTCAGAAAACATTAAGTAAATCATGACTGATGAGGCAATATTGCTGTACTGTCATATTGATGACTCTCAAACTTCACTACTGAGAGTAACAGATTAAGCACAAGAAGTGAATTTTATGAGGAAATATAAGGATCTTAACTTCCACAGTTGTGTTTTGTTAATTGCTTTACAGCCACCAGAGGAGACATTAGATCCATCAAGTCTACCAGTGTCACAGATCCTGTCATTCTTTTTCTCAGTTTCAAAATTTATATTTGCATTGAAAGATTAGTCCATTCCTTATCCATGGGTATTTGTTATTCTTCCAATCATGGTTTTTTAACTAAAAATTGTTATCCCACTTCCATGAGGTATCTCAAACAGTCAAATTAATAGAAACGGAAAGTAGAATGGTGGTTTCCAAGGGCTGGAGTTGGGGAGAAATGGGGAATTGTTGTTCCATGGGTATAGAGTTTCAGTTTTACATGATTTAAAGTTCTGCAGATCTGTTACACAACAGTGTGGCTATACTTAACAATGTGGAACTGGACACTTGAAAATGGCTCAGATGGTAAAGTTAATGTTTTGTATTTTTTATCATAATTTGTTTAAGTTGATGCCTTTTAAATAGGATTTAGAACAGTATTGGGTTCTTCATTCTTGCTAAGGAGGGAAAGAAATGAGAACTCTCATTTGGTGGGTGATGGATACACACAGGTGGAGCAGCAGCCTCACTCTAGGGCTTGGAATTAAGTCCTAGTTGAGCATGGCTCCCCGAAGCAATCTAGACATCTCTGTCATATAATTTTTTTTCTAGGTTAACTAAATAGAGATAGTAAAACTCTGGCACTTATATGTGATATCTCATCAAAACTCACAGCAAGGTCACAGCATAGGCACCCTTATGCTGGGATCATGTGAGTAGGAAGACAGTCAGGTTCCATGAACCTTATTCTTATTTATGGTGGATATTTATTTCCAGCCCTCATCCATGTCTTATTCTCTTCAGTTTCCTGGACTCACAGAGGAAATCACAGCCCAGTCCCTCTTGCATGAGACAGGGCTATGGGACCCATAATAGTCACTTTGGGACTAAGGCAGTGATGTCCTAGTGTGACCAGGTGTTCTTCCTCGGCTATGACAACTCTGGCTCTGAGATCAGAAGATTGGATGTCTGAGTCACCTTTGGAAGAAGATGCCTTAAAGAACCCACTTAATCTGCAGCAGACTTTGTGTGGGAAAAGTAAATTAGTATGTGTTAAGTCACTGGGACTTTGCAGATGGGTGTTACTTCAAGATTGCCTAGCTTGGTTGACATATAGTTGGTCAGGGTTAGTGATATACAAGCCAAAAGTATTGATCTGTATGATGATCAAAATTTTTTTCTTACCTTAGCCTCATCAATTGAAATCCATGTTTTACAATTACTTAGCCTCCTAGTTACCTAACTTTTATTTCTCCTTCTTTTCTTTCTCCTCCTTTTCCTCCTCCTCCTCTTCTTCCTTCTTTCCACAAAAAGATTGGAATCTTGGGCTTCATGTCAGAACAACCAGAATCAACTCAGTTTGAACCTCCTCACATTGACACAGAACAATGTTCTTGACCAAGTGGGTCCTATCCTTCAAGACCAACATACCCTATTCCAATTTTCATAAAGTGTGGTACTCCAAATAGTTTTAGATATTTCGCAAGTTATCACTTTTTATTTTATTTTCACATTTCCTCTTTATTTTTGGTGGTTACAGGTGACTTCATGGATATTATTGCTTAGGACAAGGCTAAAGGAGATATTCATGTTTGAAAAGTAGGTAGATATTTTTAGAAAACCATCCGCACACAATGAGGCAGCCTGAGCTTTGGCACAGCAAAAATCATGAAGTTGAGAAAACGCTGCTGGAGGGCGCCCTGAACCATGGTGGGAGTCCTCCACTTAGGGTCAGTGCCAGTCACGCCAGGTGGCCAGCTCTGCCTCCTCCCCACCAGCCTGTGGAGAAGAGGTACACACCCTTGTCTGCATGTCCCCACACCACTGGGCCAGGTAGTCATGTCATCCCTGCCAAGGTTTTCCACCCAGCCTCAGTCAGCTGCCAATTAAAGTGCAAAAGGCCACCAGACAGGGCTATGAATGGTGTTTAAGAGTTAATCTCAATCTCCTTTTCTTATTGGAGCCCACGTTCTCATGATCAGAAGGAGACCTGGTCACTCAGTTGATGCCATAAAGTACCTAGCTGCTTTTCACTGGCAGGAGGAAGAAATAGAGGAGCAGAACCTAGGCAGGGGCCAAGCTTCTCTTGCTCAAATGTTGCTGTCGTGTTTAGCCTGGGACTCAGCCAGGTTTTTGGGAGGGGGCAAGTCATCCAACTGGGTGCAGCCTCAGCACCTGGGTTCTCTGGTAAAAGGTGGTGTACAAATAGAGATAGGCAGATTGATCCAGCCTCCCACGTGTTTAGGTGTTCAGCATGAACTGAAATACATGAATAACTTGCCCTGATCAGAACTTCAAGGGCTGCTTTAATGTTCGTATCATTGTCTATGTTGTATTGCTTTCAGATAAAGACTCTATCTTGGTTTTCTTGCTTTTCCCTATCCTTGCTTTTTCTGCATCCTTTTGCCTTTTACTTGACCCAGGGAACTCCCAGTCCATTCTAGTTCTTATCTCCTATAGAGGGAGTTGCTGTTTTCTCACCACCCATGGGTATGTTGCCTCCTCCCTCAGCTGGTGGACTGTCATGTAACACCTGGCTGAATCTTGGCTCCATCTCCCTTCCTCTTGTCTACCAACAACAGTTCCACAAATTATGCTGTCTGTGGCCTAAATCAGTTAACAGACCCAAAATGGAGAAGGAGAAATGGAACCATGAGAGTGGAACATTGGTTTCCTCTCCTCTGAAACCATCCTGGTCCAGAGCAGGATGGACCCTCAGGGTGGGATGTGGGGAAGGAGGCAAAGGTATCCTATACAACCTGCATGATATGACCCAATGGTTATCTGCCATCATCTGTAAAAACCATCTCTGGGCCAGAAGAGTCCAGCAAGGGAGGTGGGCAGGGATCAAGAGACACAGCAAGAACTAGAGAAGTTTTTCAGAATGTACTGAGAACAGACTTAAAGTAAAAGTACATCACTAATTTGTTAAACTGCTTAGAAGCCTCAAGCTATTTTGAAGGGAGCGATGTAAGCAAGGAAACTTTGAAATGACAGGTGAGTTAAGGGTCAAGGTGAAGAATATGTGGCACAGACCTGGCTGGTGTGGCTCAGTGGATTGAGCACCAGCCTGCAAACCAAAGGGTTGCTGGTTCAATTCCCATTCAGGGCACATTCCTGGGTCGCAGGCCAAGTCCCTAGTTGAGGGCAAAGAGGTAACAACACATTAATGTTTTTCTCTTTCTCCCTCCTTTCCCCTCTCTCTAAAAATAAATAAAATACTTTTTAAAGGAATATGTGGCACAAAGATGGGGCAAGGGGACAAATAGAGAAATAAGACAGAATTGGAGAGCTGAACTACTGTGGACATTGATGGAGAGCCCCCCGGAGTTGGTGTCCCTGCCCCTGAGCTAGTGTTCAGACCTGCCAGGACAGCACAGACTTCTGGTGGGGCCCTCGGGGACTCTCACCCAGCACTCTGTGGGCTGGGTGGGAGCTGCTATGGAACATGGGTTGGGCACCCTATTGTTGTCTCGGTCTGCACAGCAGAGCCTGTGTCAGGAGAGGGAAGCCAGCAAACTGTGGGCCAAGATTTTATTTACTTACATATTTATTTATTTATTTGGCAACATATGGCTTAATGAATAAAAATAGCTTTAGATCTGTGAGATCTGCCTGATGGGGTGGAAAGAAAGAATTGTCAGGCACACCAGCACATAGGGGAATCCCTTTTGTTTCAGAAATGCTCCTTCAAAGGAATCGGCATCCCTGCCTCCCTTTGAGGACTCGGCTGTGTGGGAGGCTCTGTCGGTCTCCCTACAATGACAAAACTGAGGAGCCTGTCTTGGGTTGGTGCTTCCCTCAAGATGCACAGTCCGGGCAAAAAATACAAACACAAAGCAGGCACAGAGAAGAAGTCAGCGCTGAGCAAAGTGTGGGCTGAAGAATCCTGCCTCCTAAGGAGGTGACAGTCAAATGAGGCTGGCTCATCACGTATGTCAAAGGCAGCTCTAGGCAGGTAAATAGCAATTACGCGTTTGCCTCCTACTCACAAATTCCATGCTGGAAATGCTGGTTTTGCAGGAGCCTTTTCCACTATTGGATCCATTCACATCCAAGCTCTTTTTAAGAAGGAAACAAACAAGCTTCTAGTGCAGCAGGCACTACTGAGGAACGTTTTTTAATGGTAACCGCAGGAAATCTGTGACTTTTCCCTCTCATGCCCTGGCATTTAATCACTTACAGTTGTTTTATTTTGTTTTCTATAAAATGAAATGAAGAGTCAACTGATCAACAGTAAGCACAGAATCAGTGTGCAGGGACTAAATATTTGTTGTAAGAAACATTAAATTGAGTAAGACTGCACTTGAGCAAGATATGTAGTCCCCTAAGCATTGCATTATTATCTAACACAGCTGTGTGCAGCACCAAAGTGTTCTCCTCTGCACAAAGTGTGAAAGCTACATAAAATCCCACAAATGAATGGATTCTATGAGGAAATAGCAAATACATTAAATATATATATATAAAGATATATATCAAATTTGAACAATTTATGTCAAGCAAACAACAGCAATACATATAATTAAAACCGTGATAAATTTCAAGTGGTAGCAACATAAAGGAAGGAATAAAGAAAGCAACCATGAAAGGCTTTGTTAGTGAATGATGAGCAATAAGGAAAAGCTGATAAAATATGATTTTTTAAAGACATATTTATTTATTTATTATTTTAGAGAGAGAGGAAGAGAGGGAAAAAGAGAGGGAGAGAAACATCAATATGAGAGAGAAACATTGATCAGTTGTCTCTTGTGTGCCGAATTGGGACCAAACCTACAATCCAGGCATGTACCCTGACCAGGAATCAAATCAGTGGCCTTTTGTTTTGTAGGACAATGTCCAACCACTAAACTAAACTGTTCAGGGCCAGTATGATTTTTATATAGGTATCACTTTCTAACTTATCCTTTAAAGATTAATGTAAATAATACTTCCACTGAGTAAAAAATGTACCCAGATTTCACAAGTGGTTCATCAACCCATACCACTTAAATATTATCTTTCAAATTGTTGATTTCTGTGTTAGTCAACAACATGCATATACATCTGTATTACCCAATGTTATGACCTATGAAAAAATTTTGCTTTGCCTGTGTAGGCTCCTATCTCAAATAATGTTATCTCTTATCACAGGAAGATAAAATAGCAAACAATCTTCTCCTTTCCCAACTTCACCAGAAGTCATAACTACATATATATATTTTTAAAGATTTTATTCATTATTTTCAGAGAAAAGGGCAGGGAAGGAGGAAGAAAGGTAGAGAAGCATTAATGTAATGCCTTTCACCTGCCTCCAGCTAAGGACCTGGCTGGAGACCTGGCTTGCAACCTGGTTATATACCCTGACTAGGGAATCGAATCAGTGACCTTTGGGTTCCCAGGCCAGCACCAATCCACTGAGCCACACAATAACTATATTTTTATGTGAGCCAATTATACTCTAGGATTATCTATGAGGGAGGGAGGGAAAGTGGAACAGTGATAGGAACAGGAAGGAAAATTAGTGATAAAATTAAATAAAATAAATTGTGGTTTGTATGGGGTTTTGGTCTCCAGTCTACCAGGAGGTGAATGAAGGAGTCATTGACAGGTGCTACATCTTGAAAGAAGGCTTTTCTGCAGACTGAGTAAGTCAGTGCAGTGCCAGCCTTGTATGTAGGAAGAAGGGCAACCACCTACATGATGTAATTTGAGGTATATAACAAGGCCCTCTGGCCGTAAAATCACTTTTCCACTAGCTTGCAATAGCCAGTGTTCTCCTCAATCAACCAGTAGTAACCATTAAATATAACACAAATGTAAGGAGTAATAACACTTATTCTATGCCCAATGGATGCTGAGCACAACAGTGAATATAAGATATTATCCGACTTTAAGACCAGCAACAATTAGATAAGAGACAAAAATAAAAGGGATGAGATAATATCAAATACCTTGAGACAACATATAAGTAAAATTTTGTGATGAACTTTCAAGTCCTATAGCATTCAGAGAAGGAAGAAAGAATTGGAACCATTGTGAAGGGCTTTGTCAATGAATAAGTGAACTAGTAGGGGAAGTGAAGGTCTAGAATGATAGATAGATTAGAAGAGGATGACAGATCAAAAAGTGCAACGGCACAGGAGCCGACGTAAAGGGGAACTTTCATAGGAATATGGACACTGATTAAAAGAGGGCATTAAGATAGAACAACAATCTGAAAAATAAATAATTTTTTAAAAAGAGTATGCTATTACTAAATGATGCTTTAATAAAGAGGAAACCATGTCTATGGGAGGGGGAGGGGAAGAGCGCATTGAAGGCAGTGGTGGAAAAGAACCAAATAGAGCAGGGTCAGATGATGGGAGATCTCCTTTCTGGTCTATAATCCCCCCTTTACAGTGTCTTCCTTTTGTAAAGACTAAGAAATGAAACCTATAGCCCAGTTTTACTTCACATTATCACTATTTTCTTCACAAAATTTACCATAGACTTTTATCTTATTTTTAATTCATTTACTTTTGTACGTACTTATTTTACTACTTGTGGTTTATCTACAACCTGGCACATATAATGTGCTCAATAAATACTTATGATTGAATGAATGAATGAATGAATGAATGAATGAAAACTATTCCTTCAAGACATACAGTGGAGCTGGATGGGGTGGTCTTTATTTCTTTTTCATTATCTCAAATTCACTGACTGCTTTATGTTTCTCTTGAAGGCAGAAGTAGCCCAGTCCTGAAGAATCAGGAAGAATTCTTTCTGAGGAGTATGGAACTGGAATTTTGTCTCAAGGCAAGCCTTGTGAACTTCAAGAATGAATGAGTGCCCCATCAGGGAAGTCTGCCCATTAGTCATAGTGTAAAAACAAACAGGTACCTGGGGAGTGAGAGGAAGAAACAGCATTAGAAAGATAAGAAAAAGTAGAATTAAAAAGTAGAGAGGGGAACAAAAGACGTGGGCATAGAAGGGACTAAGCATCAAAAGGAGAGAGCATTTCTAGGACCTTTTTTGTACTGAATCTAGAATGGTCAATTCAGAATAGCAGCAACAGTGGCCTGGTATCTCACAGAAATGTGAAGAGTAGCTATGGAATCCGAAGCTATATAAGAACAGAAAGATCAAAAGATTTGAGGAGTTTCCTGGCTGGTGTGGCTCAGTGGATTGAGCACCAGCCTGGAAACCAAGAGGTTGCTGGTTTGATTTCCTTGTCAGGGCACATGCTTGGGATGTGGGCCAGGTTCCTAGTTGGCAGTGTGCAAGAGTCGGCTACTGATAAATGTGTCTCTTGCACATTGATCACTCTTTCCCTTTTATTCTCCCTCCCTTCCCTTCTCTCTAAAAATAAATAAATGAAAACTTTAAAAAGAAAGATTTGAGTAGGTATTGATGAAAGTCTGGAAGAGAGTTCTCTGTGAAGGAAATATCACTTCAGGAATGTCTGAACTTAAATTAGACAATTGCAAAACTAACCCAGCAATTGATATAATTATCTCTTCATTCATAGGATGACTTATCTTAAGAGCTGAAAGGGCATTGGGGATACTTTTAATCAGCTATCAACCTGCAGAGAGGTTTTCCCCAGAGAATGTACAACCTCAATCTAATCACAAGGAAACTTCAGACAAGCATAAAATAGAAATGTTATGTTTATTTTTAAAAGGGAGGGGGAGTAGGGGAGGTAGAAGAGGTAGATAAGGGGTAGATAAATGGTGATGGAAGGAGACTTGACTTGGGATTATAAACAGATAATACAATATACAGATGATGTATTATAGAATTGTACACCTGAAACCTATATAATTTTATTAACCAATGGCACCCCAATAAACTCAGAAAAAAAAGAAAAGAAAAAGAAAAAATGATTTTAAAAAGGGAGAGAAAGACCAAAATGGGAGGGGGGTAAGCTATATATAAATATATAAACATTTATTTATAATTTATAATATATAATGTATATATAATATTAAATATACATATATTTTTTATTTCATCAGAAAAGACTAGGAAAAGTTGCAGAATTTGTTCCAGAGTAAGGAAGGCTAGAGAGACTTGACAATGGAATGTAACACCTAACCCTAAACTGGATCCACTAGAAAGAAAAAAAATACTATTAAAGGACATCACTGGGTTACTGAAAAAAATTAAAATATGAATAGTAGATGAGAGAAAAGTCTTGTATCAATGTAAATTTAATAAGTAAATGACCATATTGCAATCATTCTTAGGAAATACACACTGAAGAACTTAAGTGTAAAGGGCATGATGTTTGTAACTTACTCTTTGAAAAAACAGTTTAGAAAAAATACAGAGAGAGGAAGGGAGGGAGCAAGTTAGTTCAAAGAGCATAAATGACAAAGGAAATGGCATAAATATTAACAACAATAGGTTAATTTGAGTAGAAGGTCTAGAAGTGTTTCTTGTAACTATCTTTACTTTTGGAAATTTCTTATAAATTTGAACTTGTTTCCAAATAAAAAGCTTCTAAAAATGCTTTGATGAAATAACTGTAATAGCATAAACAATAAAATAATTTAAATTAAGAAAGAAATAAAGGAAACTTTAAAAACTGCTTTGATATTCTGTAGCTCTAAGAACACAGGAAATTATTTCATGGGATGTTTTCTTGTTATCTTTTCATTATAATTGCAAATTAAATGTCTTGGTTACTTATTTGAGTGTAAAAACTTAGTTTAACAACATTTGAAGAAATCTTACATGGAAGTGGCGGTTTTAGATGTAGCCAACTTCTGCTGGGTCACCAATATCTTGGACTAAGTGTCATGGAGCCTTGCAAAGAGATTCACTAGATCTTCCAGCTTGCAACAAAAACTGGCTAGCCCAGTTTTTCACCCCACCCATGTTCATCAGTGTCAAATCTCAGATCAGATCCCCCTCCTCAATCTCTTTCCCTTGATTTAAAGAGCATTGCTATATTTCCACCTGTTTTTTGATTTTTTTTTTTTTTTTTAATTTCTCCCCAAGCCCAAACCTGTAATAACCAAGGAAAACAGAATAGAGTTTGGGGTTCCCGGAGTAACCACCTAAGCCCACTGCAGATTTTGCTTGGATTCTCTTTTGTGCCTTCACTAATTTGCACATTTTTCAATTATTACACCTTTTATTTCCTAACAGCAACAGCAACCCCCACCTCCCTCCCAAGAGATGTACTTTCTTTTGTCCCTGAGGACTTTTAGGGGGGTAGTTCTTTTTTATAATTTCATTTAAACCACTTACATGAGGAGAAAGTTTCCTTGAGTAGCCACATTGTAAAAATAGGAGATAAGTATTTTACCTAAAATGAATATGAAATATTTTTTAAATGTTTAGAGTAGATGAAGAATATGAAAAGTTTTTTTTTAATGTTTAGAAGCATTTACATGCAAAAAAAGACAGGTGTGGACTCCAAAATACCTCATTCTAGATCATCAAAATGCTCTAAAGAAGCTATTGCAGAACTTGTTCTTTCTAGCTGAATACCTCCCTGCAGGCCCACGTGCACAAAAATCTCGGCGAATGCTGGTCACTGAAGACACCTAGAGGATTTGCTCAGAAACTACATGGAAAGAGGACCTCAAGTGCTCAGCGGATCCTAAGTGCTGCCTCTGCGTTTAAGTATTTATTCCAGAAGCCTGTTGGCAGGAGGGAAACAGAATTGGAAGCTAGGCGTTTGGTATGGAAAACTGGGAAATTAGAGCCTCAGTACATGCAAGGGGAACTTTTCAGGATGCTTAATGTGCTGCTTTACCTCCATAAGAACCTGTTCTGAGCTATTCCTGTTGTAATAGATTACAGGCTGTCAATGGCTAAAAAGGAAAAATCAAAGTTCACTCATATGTGGAACAAAATAAATAAGCAAAGAAAACTCAAATAGACTCAGAGGGACAGAGAACAAACTGATGGTTGCCAGAGGGGAAGGAGCCTGGGGGAACGGAGTAGGGGGGTGATGGGGTTATTAACTACAAATTGGTAACTACAAAACAGCCATGGGGATGTTAAGTGCAGCACAGGGAATACAGTCAGTAATACTGTAACAACTATGTGTGATGCCAGGTGGGAACTGCAAACATCAGGGGGATCACTTTGTCAATTATATAATTGTCTAACCACTGTGCTATACACCTTTAAATTGATACGAAATAATACTGAATGTTCAACTGTTAATGAAAAATATTTTTTTAATTATTGAAAAGAAAAAAATCATTGTAAACTTAATTGTGGTTGATAGCAGTGAAAGATGGCAGAAAAACTTTTGCTGCCTTTATTCTGGTGTATTTTTTATTTGCTTTCCTATTGCTCAGTGCTACTTGAACCTATAGATTACGTAAACTTTAAAAAATTACTTTAGTCCTGGCTGGTGTGGCTCAGTGGATTGGTGCTGGCCTGTGAACCCAAAGGTCGCCGGTTCAATTCCCAGCCAGGGCACATAACCAGGTTGCAAGCCAGGTCTCCAGCCAGGTCCTTATCTGGAGCAAAGTGAAAGGCAACCACACATTGATGCATCTCTCCCTCTCTACCTCTCTCCCTTCCCCTCTCTCTAAAAATAATAAATAAAATATTTTTTAATTACTTTAAAGCCACTTAAAACTCTCCTTTTATTTACCAAAAGCCCCAGCTATTGCCTACCCTATGATAAAAAGGAGAGCTGACCCATCCTACCCTCTTTGGCCCATCGACCTCTTAGTATTCTTTCTGATTAGTAGCAGGCTGGTGGAGACAGAGCTTTACTGACATAGGAACCTGGACTTATGTGACCTGGGTAGCCAACAATGTGAAGTTACAGCAAATGCACACATCTGTTAAAACACAGCTACAACTATAACAAGAACAACTATTTTTAACACAAAATTCCACGGCCCAGAAACAAGTTTACATATTTCAAACGATACTAATTACAAAAATGCAGGCTATGTCTAAAACTTCTTTATAGTACACTTTTACCAGGGTCCTCCTGTGAAGATATCATACCATTTTATGAGAAATTTTCCTTTTCCTTTGTCATGAAGGGACTAGACTGTGTATTAACCAAAGGTATTAGTTCAGGAACATCTGCTTTATTGATCCAATTATTCATTACAAATACATTAGCTTTCTGCCTGAAATTTTTCTTCCCTTTTTTTGGGGGTGGGTGGGGAGGGTGGGGATAGGGATCAGGGGAGAGGAAGACATTGCTTACCAGTGTCTGGAAGTACTTACCAATAACAAACTCAAATATGAAGCTGCATTTTTGTGTCCAGACAGGGTGTGGTTGGACATAGACTTGGAACGGGGGAAAATGTGCGTTTGACAATTTTCTATTTATTTTCCGGAAAGAAAACAATGAATAAATATGTCAGTTCCACCAAGGTGAGGAGAAACATTTGTTTTTGTTTTTGTTTTGTTTTAGTTATTTATTTTTAAAGAAAGGGGAAAGGAGGGAGAAAGAAAGGGAGAGAAACATCAATGTGTAAGAGATACATCGATCAGTTGCCTCTCTCACGCTTCCCAACTGGGGACTTGGCCTGAGATCCAGGCATGTGCCCTGACTGGGAATCCAACCGGCAACCTTTTGGTTCACAGGCTGGCACTTAGTCCACTGAGCCACACCAACTGTACAAAATGCATTCCAGTCTGGGGCTTGAATGACACAATCCATTTAAATCCATGTTAAAAATAAATAAATAAATAAAAAGCACCGTTAAAATTTTTGGATGATTAGTTAGGAGCAAATGCTGTTAAGAAGTTTAGAATTTAAGTGGAACCAAGTGACCATTACAGGACTATTTAACACATTGTTGACAAGTCACGAAAAAATTTCTGTTTTCAAGCCTAAACATTGTTAACCAATAATGAGTTACCTTGTGCTTGCACTTGCATTAGGGTTTGCTTTAAAATTGCTGGTCAACAATATGTTAATATGAAAGCAGTGATTCAGAAGGCTCAAAACTATAGAAGAAAGAAAGGCCTATTTAAAAGAAATAAATGGGAAAAAATAAAATAAAATAAATATACTAGTTAAATTTTTTTTCTCTTAGAAAGTATCATATATGCCTAAAGCATCTAGGATCATAAATGCTATTTGTTCATTTTTTTCTTTTAAGTAGTCTAAAGGATTTTCTCAATTTAAATAAATTTATTTATTTATTTTTTAATATTTTGTTTATTTTTAGAGAGAGTGGAAGGAAAGGAGAAAGAGAGGTAGAGAAACATCAATGTGAGAGAGAAACATCGACTAGTTGCCTCTCCTTCACATCCTGACCAGGGACTGAATCCACAACTGAGGCAGGTGCCCAGACCAGGAATTGAACTGGTAATCTTTTTCTTTATGGGACATTGCCCAACCAATTGAGCCACACCAGTCAGAATTTAATGTATTTAATTTTAAATACATAGTTGGCCACCATGAGTTCAAAGTTTTGGGAAAAAAATAAGATACTGTAAAAATTTTTCTCCCATTTTTGTCCTTTAGCAAACAGTATCCTGACTTAGAAGCAACTGGTGTTATCAGCTTTTTAAATATATTTTTAAATTTTATATACACCTACACACATGTACACACATACCTTTCCCTTGCTTTTTACACTTGCATGAGCATTTGAAACATCATATTCTGTATCTTGCTTTTTCCACTTAATATGTCTTTTAAAATATAAAGTAGTGCATAGAACTCTCATCCTTTTATATAGCTGCATAGTATTCCTTTATATGGACATACCAAATTTCTTGAATAAGCCTTGGAGTAAAATTCTGGATCAAATGACATATGCAGTTGTAATTTTTGTACATACTATCAAAGATCCCCCCAAAAAAGTTATACCATTCATATTATACCACATGGTACCAAAGTTTTCCTGACCCTCCCCAACATACAGACATTAAAAAAATATTCACCACCTTCTTCTCTGAGCCTGAATGTGATAGTTTTCTATTCTTTCCCTATTTGAGGTCTAGTCCGCAAAAATTGTTCTGCAGCCCTAGCTCAGTGGATAGGTGCTGGCCTGCTAACCCAAAGGTTGCTGGTTTGATTCCCCAGCAGGGCACATAACCAGGTTGCAAGCCAGGTGTCCAGCAAGGTCTGTAGCTGGAGGCAGGTAAAACGCAACCATACATTGATGTCTCTCTCCATCTCTGCCTCCCTCCCTTCCCCTCTCTCTAAAAATAATAAATAAAATCTTTAAAAATATATAACTAAATAAAAATAAATTTTAAAAAATTGTACTGCATTTCAACATCAACCTTCTGCTACCATCTGTCACTGCCTCCACCCTTCCCTGGGACCCACATTTCCTTTGCTGCAATGTCTTTTCCCATCAATACCATCCCTCCAAACTAGCACCTTTCAAAACCAAGCTCTACCGTCAGCCCCTTCACGAAACCCTGTTCAGTTATCTGCCCTTATTGAGCTCTTCTAAGAGTTTCCCAGCAGGTGTACCAAAGAAACTTATAGGCCAATGGGGCAATAGATCTCCCTGGACATACTCTCAGGACAGGAAGGGTCTGGGATGAAAGTCTCTGAATTGATCCTTCTGGCGAGGTCTGTGTTGGCAGTTTACCAGAGTTTATGCAAAATTATCTTTTCCTGTGCATGCCATGACATGGAACATGATGGGAAGTACTTTTCCCAGGTTTTCAAAATTCTTACTGGGTTTATTGATTCAGTTGTTCAGTATTAGAATGAAAAAGTTGACTCCAGAACACAATAGTTGGGTTTTGTTCAATGATCTAATGGGAAAATATTTTTCTTTAAATAGAATTGACCGAGACTTCCAATTCAATGTTAAATAGAACTTGGTGAGGTTTACTGATGAGAAAGCTGAGACTCAAAGCATTAAGTAACTTGCCTAACGACACATGGAAAAGCTAGGAGTAAAGCTCCAACCTGGACCGAAGATGAGAGATATTATGAACCAAGGATTGGGATGAATTCCATCCTGTGCAAGGAGGTACAAAACACCAAATTCTAGCCAGTCAGCCTGACTCGAAGGCCTTTGCATTTGCCTACCATGCCACACTGCTTCAGCGAAGTCTTGCTGACAGAGTGGTGGGGGGCTGCTGAGCCAAGAAAATGACGATACCTCATGCTTCAGTGACATAATAGATGCCATGGGACATCAGGCATTGTTAGGGGACTCTTATCTTCCCACCACTGAATCTCTAGACCCTCCAGTATCTGTGCTTGCTTTGCTCTCATCCATTCCTGTTGCAGTATGGGGCCAGGGGTCTCTTCTCCCCTCTCAGGCCCACACAGCCCAAACTTGCCTTTCCCGTGCATTATTCCCTTTCTCTTTCATGTCCTCACCCTCTACCCCACAGCAAACATAATCCAGCATTTCACATCTTTAAAAAAATCATTCTTGGCCCTGTCTGGTGGCTCAGTGGATAGGCTCTGGCCTGCAAACCCAAAGGTCACTGGTTCGATTCCCCAACCAGGGCACATAACCAGGTTGCAAGCCAGGTAGGTCTCCAGCCAGGTCTGTGGCTGGAGGAGATGAAAGGCGACCAAATATTAATATTTCTCTCTCCCTCTCTGCTTCCCTTTCTTCCCCGCTCTCTGGAAATAATAAAAATAAAATATTTTTAAAAATAAAAAATTCATTCTTTGACCTCCTCCCTCCTTCCATTAACCCACCTCTCTGGGCTCTGTTTCCCCTCACAGCCACATGTTTCAAAGGAAGGGTCTCCATTCCCAGATCTACTTTGATGGAAAGCTATTCTGTTTCCTCTGCGTCCAGTGAGGGCCCACAACGGTCTACATTCCCAGGCACACTAAACCCAACTATTCCTGGCTTCTTCATGAATTTTTATTTAGTTTTCATGATAGACATTATAACTTTTAGAGCATATATATTTCTTTGCAGTTTGAATGAATAAAAACAACTATATGTGTACCCATGAAAAGGAACAAAATGCCTGCTTAGAGCACCAGGTGAACATATAGTTGATAATCAACACTGTCTGATTGATGTAATTGGCTTTAAGTTCCTTGTTTTCTTCTTTAATTATTTCCGTTTTTAGCAACACTTAGCCATTAGCAAATACCATCATTGCTTTTTCCCAATTTATTTATTGCCATAAATAAAACCTACACTTCAACTGGATCACTTCTCTACTTCCTTCCTGGATATTCCTGAGGCTTTGAAACCATCACCTCCACCTCAGGCAACCTCGTGGGTTATCAGAAAGATTCTCCGAACCCTCCGTGGAGCTGAGGGGAATGAACTCAGCTGTAACAGCATTGGCACGCACTGCAGAGACAAAAATAGAAAAGCCCACCAGAGATGGCACCCCTATCACAGGCTTCAGGGGCTTCAGCTGTGGATGAACCTTGGCTGGGATGGTGTCAACTGTGTTGGCAGTTGTGTTGGCAAGGACACCATGCACTAGAGCCTTGATATCTGAAGTCTTACTGGTCAGCACCCCTTTTTGTGTAAGAAGAGAGAAGACCTGACTAGTTCATCTTTCCATAGGGTTTACTATATGAGCTCTGTCCAGAAAGTTTCGGCTGTGCAAACGGTTCTAATTATACTGACATTGGCTTAATACTTTTTGGACAAACCTCATGTGTCTGTCATCTCACATATAATCATTTTTAGTCTCATAGCTCTAATAAGGGAATGTTATTTTTATCATCTCTATTTTTAATTGGGGGAATTAAGGCACAGAAAGACTTGCTCAAGGTCACACAGTTAAATAGCAGAGCTGGAATTTGGACCTAGATGGTATGGAGTCCGTTTAGGAAGCATTACACTATACCAGCTCCCTTTTAGCATGTTCTGGTGGCATAGTGGCCTTTTTGGCCTTGGCTGTACCTAGAGATATCATCACAGAAACCTTAAGATGAAAACTGACAGAAGAATTAAGGCAGGGACTCCACTAGTTTGTACAAACATTTTGTGCAAATAAAAAATGTCCCCTCTAGGTACACCACAATCCTAAGATGGTGAGCAGACAGTATTTGAGTCCCAGTTATGGAAAAGTACCTCCTCCCCTGACTGCTGTGGCTCAGTTGTCCTGCAAGGTCACAGGCTCAATTCCTGGTCAGGGCACATGCCTGGGTTGTGGGCTATTCCCAAGCGGGGCATGTTAAAGAGGCAGTCAATTGATGTTTCTCACATCAATGTTTCTCCCCCTCTAGTTCTCCCTCCCTTCCCCTCTCACTAAAAATAAATAAATAAATAAAATATTTTAACAAAAGAAAGAAAAAGGAGAAAGCAGCTTTCAAGGAAATGTTGGTGGGAATGCAGATTGGTGTAGCCACTGTGAAAAACAAATATGGAAGTTTCTCAAAAAATTAAAAATGAAACTGCCTCGTGACCCAGCAATTCCACGTCTGGGTATATATCTAACTCAGAAGAATATATGTACCCTTATGTTCATTGCAGTGTTATTTACAATAGCCAAGATATGGTAGCAGCCCATGTGTCCATCAATAGACAAATGGATAAGAAAATGTGGTACATACATACAATAGGATATTACTCAACCATAAAAATGAATGAAATCTTTCATTTGCAATATCATGGATGGACCTAGAGGGTATTATACTCAGTGAACTAAGTCAATCAGAGAAATAAAAATGCCATGTGATTTTTAACTTACATGTGGAATCTAAAGAACAAAATAAAAAACAAGCAAAATTGAAACAGAATCACACAGAGAGAAGACTGGTGGATGTCAGAAGGGAGAGGGCTTGGGAGGCTGGGTGAGAAAGGTGAAGGGAAAAAGAAGTACAAAGTGAGAGCTGCAAAATAATCACAGGAATGTAGAGCTCAGCATAGGGAATATAGTCAATAATATTGCAGTAACTATGTGTGCTGCCATGTAGATACTGGAAATATCGGTGGAAACAGTTTGTCAAGTATATGATTATATAATAGCTATGCTGTATACATGAAACCAATACAAAGTAATGTTAAAAATTAAACTGTATTTGAAATTATTTGGAAGTATGAGAAAAAGTACTTCTCTAGGCAGAAGAAGCCCACATGATGGCATAAAGTTTGGCAAGTGAAGCAAGAACTAGATTTCAACACCCAAAGGATCCCTCAGCTGGGGGGCCTTGACAATCACACCTATGTACAGTGGTTCCAATGAAGGACAAAAGAAAGAGACAACACAATTATCATGTAGCTCAATACTATCTCCTAGATAACTATACTTATAGATTATCTCAAAGATCTAGATGATTAAAATGGGGTCATGCATCTTCAACCTGTGTTTAATTGCCCCATCAGCCTATAAATTCAAGAAGAGGTCAAAGTTCATTTTGATGCTCAAATGGCCATAACTCTAAATACACCCTCCCAGTCCTGCTCAAACAGAACTTACCCGCCCCCAACACCAATAATTTCTGGAAAGCTCCAATGGGGAACCTTATATGTGCCTACAGTCCCGATGATAGTTCAAGGCACCACATGGTGCTCCATTACCTTCTGCTCCAGCTCCCACTTGCCAATGTCATTGGCTTCTCCTAAAACTAGAGAAGTAGCCTTGCGAAGATTTTGTGGAAGCCACCAAAGCCACCAGTCATCACAGTGCCAGAGGAACGCTGGGAGTGGCACAAAGGGTAGGAGAATGAGCTCCTCCCCAGTTCTGCATCACATTTTCTTACTTGAGCCCCAAACAGCTCTGTCTACATCCAGAATCTCCCCCAAAATGGTCCTTATCCCATGCTAGAATCTCATTAAGCCCTTCCGTCAGTTCCCCATCTTCATTTCTTAAACTAGAAGGACTGGAATCCAACCTGAGAAGCTGAATAGAAAACAGACACTATTACCATCCTCTCTGTTTCATTCATTTATTTATCCATCCATCCACCCATTTGATCAATCTTACTTAAAGCCAACTTGGTGCCTGATACTGTTCTAGGCACGGAGAGAAAAACATTAAATAAGATAGATAAGGTCACCATTCTTACAAAGTTTTCATTCTTGAGTGGGTAGGCAGAGGACAATAAAATCAATTAATTAATCAACAAGAAGCTGTTAGCTGGTAGTAATTGCCATGATAAAAATAAAACAAGGTAATATAATAGAGAGAGACTGGAGAGCTATTTTGTTTTTATTTTAATTAATTAGTTTAAAATTTTCAATTGAAGTTGACATTCAATATCATTTTATATTAGTTTCAGGTATACAGCATAGTGGTTAAACATAATTTGAGAAATGATCCCTCCTCCACCCCATAAGTCTAGTACTTACCTGGAACCATATGTACCATTTACAATATTGTTTACAGTATTCTGTATGCTGTACTTGACACTCCCATGGCTATTTTGTAACTACCAACTGTACTTCTTACATTCTTTACTTTCTTCGCCCAGCTTCCCCGTATCTGTCAACCATCAATCAGTCTGTTCTCTGTATCTATGAGTCTGTTTCTGTTTTGTTTATTCATTTATATTGTTCTTTAGATTTCATGTTTAAATGAAATCATATGATATTTGTCTTTCAGAGATACTTTGGATTAACTCAGTATTTTTTCAATCCTTTCAAACCCAACTTCCATTCCTAACAACATTTATGGTTTTAAAATAAAATTCATAGATAACACAATCTACCTTGCACTATATATTCTAACTGTAATAAAGAGAAATAAGAGGATGTAACTTATAATAAGATACACATCTAAATATCTAAATGACTGAGCCTGACTATACTTGAAAATATAACAAGGCCATCAGATGCTTTTTCTACAATTCAATCATCAAGAATGCTATAGCCACAATGTTCACTGATTATAGGAGCATTACAAGTGACTCAACTCTTACCAGTGGTGTTGTCTTTGGTGGCATAATTTATCTAAATAGGGAACAGCTCTGGATAATGCTTCAAACAAAACAAATGGTTATCTTTTATCAATTTACATGGTAATGGCATCCCCAGAAATTTCAATGGATGTTAAAACTAAGTAAAAAATACTAAAGTTAGTAGGTACCTATGGGACTATAGAGTGAGTTCTTGGTGTAGGTGATTATAAATGTTTTTTTCCCTCTGTAGGGCTCTCCAGTGGGACATTTAAAGTCATGCAGCGTGTAGGCCAGTTCTTCACTGGGGGGACTCTAGTGTACATTGGCAGACACCTGGCATCCCCTGCCTCCCCTCCTACCCCATCACTCAATGCCAATAATAGCCTCAATCACTATAACAAACAAAGAAGTTTCATACATTTCCTTACACACTTCGTAGGAATCAGTGCCACCTCCATGAAAAACCACTAGAATAATTAATTAGGGGAGGGCTTGCTAAGGAGCTAATCTCTAAAATAAGAACGGAATGACAAAAAGAATTGAATTGCTCCCAAGCCAAAGGGAGACCTGGTCTGCTTTCCCTACAATGGAATAACAAGCTTGGAGGACTCGAGAAGCTGGAAGACTGGTGCGACTAGAATATGTTGACTGAGTAAAGTAGTGCGTGATGGCTTTGGAAAGGTGGACAGAAGTCAAACCACATGGGCCTCAGAAGACAAAGTTAAGATTTGGACTTTATTATTAGTGTGACATAGGCTTGTAAGGTGGGCTGTTAAGCCAAGGGAAGGTCATTATTCAACTTTGGTTAGCTGCTGTGGCTGTGGAGAATTGACCATGGGAGGAGAGAGACTGAGAGAGTTTTCCAGGTGTTGAAATGGCGGTGGGTTATCCTAGGAGATGAACAGCAGAGATGGAGAGCAGTGGGTGGCCTCATGAGAAGGTTTGGAAAAAGAGTCAATAAGATTTGGTAAAGGATTGGAATTGAGGGGTGAGGGTGAAGAAGTAACCAAGGATGATGATCACTGGGGATTATGACATGAGCAACTGCATAGTTGCGGGTATCAATTCCCAAGCTGGTAAATCTGAAGGAGGAATAGTTTTTGTTGATTTGCTATAGTGTGTGTCAATAGTTCTTTTTTGAGCAAGTTCTGTTCTATATGCTAGCATATAGATGGTATACAAAGTCAGTCTAACAAGAGTGCCTGAGGAGGAAGTGTGAGAGGAGCCCCAGCACAGCGGCCTGGGGCACAACACCTTTTAGAAGTTGAGTAGGCAGGGAAGGAGGGAGTTAGGAGGAAAACCGTGGCAGTTAACTCATGGGAACCAAAGCTTAGGGACAGATAAACACTTGTGGAACCGGAGGGTTTTACCATTTGGAAGGAACCTGGTTTGAGTTAAAAGTTGCAAATACTGGCCTGTCCAGTGGTGATGACCTCCCCACAACAACAAGCCTCTCACCAAGGATCTCCTTCATTCCTCTCCAGAAGAGAAGGGGAAAAAAACACTAGAAGTGCCCAGTGCAAAGCCCCAATTCCTACTTCAAGGATGTGAAATGCCCAGGATGCTATATTACCGCTGTCTTTAGCCATGCACAAGTAGTTTTGTGTGTCGACTGCTCCACTGTCCTCTGGCAGCCTATAGGAGGGAAAGCAAGTTTTACAGATGGATGCTCCTTCAGAATGAAACTAAAAACACCTGAATGAAGATGCGTAGAGCTGTTTTCTGTATGACAGGGACAAAGTGTATTAGAAAGATGGTGGTAAAAGACCTGGCTAGCCCTGGTTGGCCCTGGCTTGTGTGGCTCAGTGAATTGAGCACTGGCCTGAGAACAAAGAGTCATCAGTTTGATTCCCAGTCAGGGCACATGGCCGGGTTGTGGGCCAGGCTCTCAGTTGGGGTGCACAAGAGGCAACCACACATTGATGTCTCTCTCCCTCTCTTTCTTTCTCCTCCTCTCTCTAAAAATAAATAATACAATATTTTTTCTTTCTTTGTTTTACTCATTGTTGTATCACAATTGGTTCACTTGTTCCCCCATTGCTCCACCATACCCTACCCTCCCATCCCCTCTCCCACAATCAATCCCCATCTTGTTGTCCATGTTCATGGGTCTTTCACACTAGCTCCTTGACTAAACCCTTCCCCTACATTCCCCCCTCTCCCTCTCCCTACTGGGCACCACCATTCGCTCCTTTTTTCCCATGTTTCTGGTTCCATTCTACTTGTGTTTGTTTTGTTCTTTCATTTCCTGTATTAAGTGAGATCATATGGTACTTATCTTTTCCTGCCTGGCTTATTTCACTAAGCATGATACTCTCCAGTTCCATCAATGCTATTGCAAATGGTAGGAGTTCCTTCCTTTCTTCTGCTGCACAGTATTCCATTGGGTAAATGTACACAAAAAAGATTTTTTTACCCATTCATCCACTGATAGCCACTTAGGCTGTTTCTACCACTTGGCTATAGTAAATAGCGCTGCTATGGGGTGCATAGGTTCTTCTGAATTGGTATTTCAGGGTTCTTGAGGTATAATCCTAGCAATGGAATCACCAGGCCATTAGGCAATTCTATTTTAAGTTTTTTGAGGAAGTTCCATACTGTTTTTCACAGTGACTGCACCAGTCTGTATTCCCACCAGCAGTGTACTAGGGTTCCCTTTTCTCCACATCCTCACCAGCACTTATTGCTTATTGATTTGTTAACGATGGCCATTCTGACAGGTGTAAGGTGGTATTCTCATTGTGGTGTTAATGTGCATCTCTCTGATGGCTAGTGATGTTGAGCATTCTTTCATATGCTTATGGGACCTTTGTATGTCCTCCTTGGAGAAGTGTCTCCTCAGGTCCTTTGCCCATTTTTTAATTGGAGAGCCTGTCTCCTTGTGTTGAGTGGTATAAGTTCTTTGTATACATTTTGGTGATCAAACTCTTGTCTGTGGTATCGTTGGCAAATGTTTTCCCATATGGTTGGTTCCCTTTTCATTTTATTGATGTTTTCTTTAGCTGAGCAGAAACTTTTCCATTTGAGGTAGTCCCGTTTGTTTATTTGTTCCTTTATTTCCCTTGCCTTGGGAGAAATATCAGTGAAAATATTGCTGCATGGGATATCTGCAATTTTTCTGCGTATGTTTTCCTCTAGGACTTTTGTGGTGGCACAGCTTACGTTTAAGTCTTTTATTCATCTTGAGTTGATTCTGGTGTATGGTGTAAGTTGGTGGTCTCGTTTCATTTTTTGCATGTTCCTGTCCAATTCTCCCAACACCACTTGTTGAAGAGGCTATTTGCACTCCATTTTATGTTCCTTCCCCCTTTGTTGAATATTAGTTGCCCATTGAATCATGGGTTTATTTCTGGGCTCTCTATTCTGTTCCATTGATCTGTATGCCTGCTCTTATGCCAGTACCAGACTATTTTGATTACAATGATTTTGTAATATAGTTTGATATCCAGTATTGTTATTCCTTCTACTTTGTTCTTCCTTCTCAAGATTGCTGTGGCTATTTCGGATTATTTTTGGCTCCACATAAATTTTTCAAGTATTTGTTCTAGGTCTGTGAAATATGTCATTGGTATTTTAATAAGGATTGCATTGAATCTATAAATGGCTTTGGGTAGTATGGACATTTTTATGATGTTAATCCTTCCCATCCATGAACATGGTATATGCCTCCATTTATTTGTATCTTCCTTAATTTCTTTCTTCAATGTTCTGTAGTTTTCCAAGTACAGGTCTTTTTTCTCCTTGGTTAAGTTTATCCCTAGGTACTTTATTTTTCTTGTTACTATAATAAATGGGATTTGTTTTCTAGTTTCTTTCTCTGATGTTTCATTGTTGGTATATAAAAATGCCTTTGATTTCTGGATATTGACTTTGTATCCAGCTATTTTGCCAAATTCACTTATTAGATTAAGTAGTTTTTCGGTAAAGTCTATAAGGTTTTCTATGTACACTGTCATGTCATCTGTTGATAATGACAATTCTACTTCCTCCTTTCCAATTTGGATGCCTTTGATTCCTTTTTCTTATTTGATCACTGTTGCTAGAATTTCCAAAACAATGTTTGAATAGACGTGGAGAGAGTGGACAGCCTTGTTGTGTTCCTGATCTTAAGGGAAAGGCTTTCTGTTTTTGTTCATTGAGTATAATGCTAGCTGCAGGTATCTTGTATATGGTCCTTATTATGTTGAGGTATGTTCCCTCTATTCCCATCTTGCTGAGTGTTTTTATCATAAATGGGTGCTGTACTTTATCAAATGTTTCTTCAGCATCTATTGATATGGCCATGTAGCTTTTGTCTTTCATTTTGTTTATGTGGTGTATTACAATGATTGATTGGCAAATGTTGTACCATCCTTGCATCCCTGGGATGTATCCCACTTGACCATGGTATATGACCTTTTTAGTATATTGCTGGATCCAGTTTGCCAATATTTTGTTGAGGATTTTATCATCAGAGATATTGGCCTGTAGTTTTCTTTCTTTGTTGTGCCTTGACCAGGTTTTGGGATAAGAATAATACTGGACTCATAGGAAGAGTTTGGGAGTCTTCCCTCTTTTGGAATAGGTTGAGAAGCATAGGGGTTAGTTCTTCTCTAAACATTTGATAAGATTCACCTGTGTAGCCATCTGGTGCAGGACTTTTGTGTGTCCGTAGCTTTTTGATTACTGCTTCAATTTTACTAGTTGTAATTGGTCTATTCAGGCTTTCTGCTTCTTCTTGATTCGGTTTTGGAAGATTACATGTTTCCAGAAATTTGTCCATTTTACCCAAGTTGTCAAATTTCTTGTCATGTAGTTGTATGTAGTAATTTCTTCCAATACTTTGTATTTCTTTGGTATCAGTTGTGGTTTCTCCTCCGTCATTTCTGATTTTATTTATTTGGGTCCTCTCTCTTTTTTTCTTGATGAATCTGGTTGAAGATTCGTCGATTTTGTTTATCTTTTCAAAGAACCAGCTCCTGGATTTATTGATCCTTTTAAATTGTTCTTTTAGTCTCTATGTCATTTAATTCTGCTCTGATCTTGATTATTTCCTTCATTCTACTTGCTTTGGGCTTTGTTTGTTGTTGTTCCTCTAGTTCTTGTAGCTTTATGGTTGGGTTGTTTATATTAGATACTTCTATCCTTTTTAGGTAGGCCTGTATTGCTATGAACTTCCCTCTCAGGACTGCTTTCACTGTGTCCCATAGGTTTTGGGCTGTTATATATTCATTATCACTTGTTTTCAGAAAACTTTTTATTCCTTCCTTGATCTCATTGTTAACCCAATCATTGTTCAATAGCATGTTAAAAAAAGAAAAGAAAAGAAAGAAAGAAAGAAAAGAAAAAAACTGGCTAGAGAGATAGGCATAAAAGGTAGGCGTGTCAAAACTGGCCTTGCCCTGGCTGGGGAGTTTACAGTTAGAGCATCATCCCAATATGCCAAGATGGCAGGTTTGATCCCTGGTCAGGGCACATACAAGAATCAGCAATGAATATGTAAATAAGTGGAACAACAGATTGATGTATGTTTCTCTCTCTCTCTCTAAAATGCAATAAAATTTTTAAATAAAATTACAGTATACACAAAAACAATTCAAATGTGTTTTAGATTATTGCTGCATTGTACTGAGCAATATAACTGTGTAATAAAATTCCTTTTATTCTGCATACATTGATTTATTGATGAGGAGTGTGCCTGGAACACTAGTTTCTTCAGACCACTTCACTCTCTCGGTGCCAATGAAACCAGGAAAGCCAATGTTCATGCTGCCTATCATCTACCAGACCCAATAAGCAGAGATTGAGAGTTAATCTTTATGAGCACTTTATTCAGATAGTCCCCCATCTAAGAAGACAGAGGGTTTGTACCCTAATAGACTGTCTTAAATTTCATTATAAATGAGCCCTTTCTATAAGGAAAAGAAAGGGGTAGGTAAGGGGTTTGGAATTCAGGGGAAAAGTTCATCAGATAAAAGCTGTAGCATTCTTTCATCTGTGCCCTCAGCAGTGGTCATCTCACCCTGGAGTGCAATAGCTCACAGAACATCGTGATGACTTGTAGTCCTGCTGAGGCACAAGGGTGGAACTGCTTATGGTCTCCTGGAATCAAGGTGGGTCATTCCTTCAGTTCCTAAAACAATAGCTTTTTACCTACACTGATTACTTAGCTTATTAGCTGTTGCCTGAAACTAAAATTTTCCAACATTTGAGTCCCCATCATATTGTTTAATGAAATGGATAAATGTTTCAATATGTATATCCTTATTCTCCAAGTACACATAAAATGCCTCCAGCAAAGGGAGTTGGCCTTTAGAACTTTTGAAGCATGTGAATGTATTACCTATTTAAAGCATCATGTTTTTTAGTGGTTTTTGTTTTTGTTTCTAGAAATGTTGCTGTGGCAGGAAGCATTTAAGGGGCTGGAAGCTAGAGGGAAACAAAAGGGGAAGAGGCAGCTGTTCAAGGATGGGCTCTGCTAGGGTAGGTTTGTATCTTGATGCAGTAGAGAGGGGAAAAATAATGCAGAAAAGAAGAGCTAATTGTAAGGCTCAAGTGCCTGAAGTGAGGGAGAGTCAAGAATGGGGAAAAGAGCTGGCTGTTGATAAATTAATTTTCTTCTCACCAAGGGGCAATAGTACTGTTACAGGCTAAGTGTCTCAGAGCAGGGAAGGCCAAGTTAGCACATCCAGGAGGATTTGGAGTCTGGCTAAGGCAGGTCTTTCAATATTGGGTAAGGTGGGGATTTGATTAGGATTAGCTAAGAATCATGATATGATGGTTTAGGGTCTGTGGACAAAGAGGAGAAAAGCGGAAAAAGTTCAGCTGCAAACAAGTTGGCAGTTTTAATTAACAAAGGAAGAAATTTAAAGGAATCGTTTCTAAGTGATTTGTTCTATTTTCTTATATTTGCCTGCTAAAGATTGGAGCAGAGTCATCAATGAAGAGTGAGGAGATAGTATGGGATGCAGGAAATCTGAAAAGGGGAGAAAGGGAAAAAGAATCACTTTGGAGCTCAAACAAGAGAAGGTACTAAGGAAGGACAGTAAGAGCATAGTTGGTAACTTGCCCTTCCTATCAGAAAGCATTTTAAAACCACTGTTACTGCCAAAGCGGTTTTGCAACCTCTATAGCAACAGAGGTTCTTTACTTCTCACTTTAGGGTTAACCAGCAGGTGGAAGGGTTGTTCTAGATCAGGAAATAGTTGGCCACAAAGTTACTTTAGGTTTCTAAACTTCCAACATGGAGGATCACACAAAACTTTGACATTAAAATGTTTTCTGGCTTCCAGTCTTCTCAAGATTTTGAAGATTTTTTTTTTTTAACCAAGCCAACTTTTGTGTTGATTAATATAGTTTACATGTAATTTTTTTTTAAAGAGAGAACACAAAAACAGTGACATAATATTTTCTAAGTACAGGCTGATAATACAGTGATGACTGTCTCGTATTAACTTGGATGTATTTCACTATGCCCATGCAGACTGAACAAATGGGTTTTGAAGACTTTCAAGGACAAGTTTTAATCTGAAATTAATGTGTGATAAAGTATTTTCCTCCCCCAGAGTCTCTACAAGGATGGGGAAAGTTTACTGCCATTGTACAGGTTGCCCTTTTCCTTGTGACTTATGAAGACTGACATGTGGCAAGCACCCAATATATAACAGCTGACATATAACCCATGTTGGTGTAAGCACACCCAAACCAGTAGGGGATTTTTCATAAAAACTTGAGTCAGAGGATAGGCCTGGAAGCAAGATTCTAACAGAAAAAATGTTAATGAGAACAACAATTTGTATTTCCTTTTATACGTTTGAGATTAGGGAGAGAACATAAGAAAGTTTACAGATGATGGGAGAAAAGACAGGGATCACATTATAGGATAATTAAGATTATGGGCTCTGTGGAGGGCAGTCCCATTTTAGAGTGGTTACCAATGATAGGAGGACTGAAAAGAGACATTTCAAAGGTCTGTTAACCTAGGCACACAAAAGCAACGGAAAGGATTTGCTTAAAGCAAAGGTAAGACTTTTACTAAAGAAGTTACAGGCTTGAGGCGTGACTTACCCACCAGGACCAGCCCAGCTCAGAAGTAAGAAGTCTACATTTTTAGCCCAGAATGCCCTGGCACTGTCTAGCCCTGTTCGGCCCTGTTCAGGGGGATGCTTTGATTATTGCTAAGAACAAATCCCTTTTAACTATGACTAAAAGGGAAAATATTCAAGGAAAATAGCACAAAACAAAACTCAACTTACAAATTTTGCTAGAGTTAGAACATGAAATGCACTTAATTGTTTTGGGTTTGATACTTAATTTTTGAGTTTGATATTGAACATTAATCTTATCAGTTGTGTATAATAAGTTGGAGAAAGTGAGTATTTTTTTAAGTCTGAGGTTCAAATAAAATAATGTTTTCAATTACTTATTCACAAGTAATATTGACAATGTAAGACTGTGAATGATGCAGTATTTCCTGTTCTGGGAAACTCTGACACATGTTGGCACCTCTGGGAACAGATACATTCTGGTTTGAAATGTCTTAACAGGAAAGTTCAGGTACAAGCCAGTAAATACACATCTTAGCTTTCATTTAATTATTTAGTATCATTGAATTAAAATTATTCAATTATTTAAGAATTTGATCCTCTTGCATGAAAAGTATTCAGTAAGCCTTAATAGGGATAGTAGAGGTAATTAATAAGACTGCATCTAGGGTCAAAGATTTTGCACTTGAATCAAGATGATGCTTATTATCCATTCAATACCATTCTCAGTCTTAGACAACTAAATCTATAGTTCATGTCTGTTTCAAGTTTAAGGCAGTCCTGCCTTTCATTCATCGTAAAGTTGAAAATGGGAAAAGATTTGCACTCCCCTTCAGGACAAGAAATGACCCAGCAGGAAGATGAGTCCTTACACCCACTGAAGTATTTCTAAAGCAGTTCAACTTTATCACAACTACCACCGGACTGACAGCAATAGTAAGATTACCTGAGTTAAGAAATAGTAGGCACCCATGTACTCGTCACTCTGCTTAGATACAGAATAATTCCCCCCACTGTTTTGACCCTTTGTACATACCTGCCTATCACAGCTTTCTCCTTCCCATCCCAGACACAGCCCTTGTCCTAAACTTTGGGTTACTCATTCTGTTTCTTCTGCAGTTTTACCAAATATGCACCCTAAACAACATTGTTTTTTCTTGTTTATGACTTGGTTGATAAATGGAACTATACCACATATATTCATTTGTGACTTGCTTTTACTCACCCTTGGTTGAAATTCACCCAGGATAATGTGTATGGCTGCTATTCATTTTTTACTGTACTGGAGAGTGTCCTACTGCATGCCTATTCCATATTTATCATTTTTTTTTCTGGTCCTGCTCTCAGTCCAGCCATGTTTCAATCTGTTTGTTTTATTGAAGCTCTCGTCGGTGGGGCTAATTGTAGCAAAGCCAATTCATCAGCACTATCATCTATATTATAATTATTATCAATTAACAACAAAAACATGAGGAATAAATTAGAATGTCAAGAAAAGTTTGGAAGCTATTTTAAAAGACCAGTAAGGAATCATGAATAAAATAAAGCATTCTTGAGAAAAACTATATAGGTAGACCCTTTATAATTGGTAATTTTTTGAATTTTGGAAGTGAAGAAAAGGATGGGTTAAAGATGGAAGAATGGTAGAGTTGTGAACAGAAATGGGAAAGCCAGGAGCTAGAACTGATTAACTATGTTGCATCTAGAGTGCAGGTGGAATATCCAGGAGGAATTGTAGGTCAGGAAATAGATTGAAGATAAAGGAGTAATTTTGAAAATGCAAGTTTGAAACTGTGCATTGACTAAAGGGAATTGAGAGTAGAAGCCTGGCTCAAAACACAGTCTGGGGAAATGCCAGTGTAGCACATCATGGCAGCTCCTTCCCTGCAGAAGGACCCAAGTCTCTCTTCAGAGTTTCTCTCCGGTATTTCTGGGGGTTCTTGAGAACTTCCATTTCCCGCTTTCTGTTGAGATCATCTTTGCAGGGCATCATTAACATTTCCATCTCACTCAGGCATATTGCCTCTGCTGGGCAGTATACATTCTTTCTCTGGGTTCTGTCCCTGGTGTGGTGCCAAAATTGCAGCATTTGATGGAGAAGGTGATATGAGAGCAAATGCCTGCCACCCTGTTATAGGCTAATTGTGTCCCTCTAAACTCCAGGTGTCGACAGCCATAACCCCTAGTAGTACTTCAGAATGTAACTGTATTTAGAGATACCTCTGTAGGGTCTTTAAAGAGGTAATTAAGGTGAAACGAAGTCATATGAGTGAGCCCTGTTTTAGTATGACTGGTGTCCTTATAAGAAAAGAAAAGTTGGCCCTGGCCAGGCGGCTCAGTTAATTCAAGTGTCACCTGATATACAAAAAGGTTGCATGTTCGATTGCTGGTCACAGCACATACTTAAATTTTGGGTTCCATCTCCCATTGGGGCGCATATAGAAGGCAACCGACTGATGTTTCTCTTTCTCTCTCCCTTCCTCTATCTCTAAAATCAATAAACATATCCTCCTCTGAAAATAAAAACAAATTTTATAAGAAGATCATATTTCTGGAAAAGGTCAAAATTGCAGTAATTAGATTAGGATTAACTCTAGGTTTGGTGTCATAAAAGCATGAGTGACACCATTTTGAGCCTGTGGTTTCTCTTAACAAGACTGTAATGAAAGAATTATTGAACACTATAAAAGAACAGAGGAAAGTTTATGCATTAATCCACTAGGGCTGCATAACAAAATACCAGGCTTAAACAACAGAAGTTAATTTCTTTACTGTCTGAAAGCTGGAAGTCCAAAGTGTCAGCAGGGTTTGTTTCTCCTCAGATCTCTATCCTTGGCTTGCAGATGGCTAACTTGTCCTCTTGCTAGATCCTCACATAACCTTTTCTCTGAATGTGCACCCTGGTATCTCTTCCATTTCTTATTAGGGCCCTGCCCTTTAGCCCTCAATAACTATAGGTACATCCTAAAAGGCCATATCCCCAAATACAGTTATGTTGAGTATTAGGGCTCCAACATATAAATCTTGGAAGAACACAATTCAATCCAAAACAGGTTAGCCTTTCAGAAATTAAGTTCCATCCAAAGTAAGGTCTGAAGTTTGCATGGAATTAGCTAGGTAAAAGACTGAGGAAAAGCATACTTCAAACTGCAGGCAAGACCTGAAGAAATGCCAGAGGATATGAAAGCATATAGTGCATTAGAAAACTTAACAAAGGTCCTTTCCAGATGAATCTAGAGAGGTAAGCAGACTACCTTGGAAGGCCTTGGAAGTCATGACAGAAGTGGAACTTAATCTCAGGCAAACAGAAAGCCAGGAGAATGCTGTAAGCAAGAGAATGGCATAACCGAATTTGCACTGACACTTGGGTTGTACTGTGGAGAGTGAGCTAAAAAATAGTGACAATGAAGATAAAAAGACAAGGTAGGAGGCTGTTGAAATAAAATAAGCAAGATGGCAGTGGGAAAGAAAGGAAGTATACAGAATTCAGATATTCTCAGGATGCAGAATTGGCAGGACTTGCTAATGGACTGAAAAATTAGAAATAAACAGAGAATGATGCTTAGGTTTCTGAGTTGAGCAAGTAAGTGGGAAGTTGGTGCCATGCCCTGAGATAGGGAACAAAGAAGCAGATGGTCAGGGGGAGGGGAGGATGATGAGCAGTTTTCAATACATTGAGTTTTATAATTGTGAGTCGTATCAATAAGGATGATCACAGCCTTAACAACTAGCTATTTCAATCCCTGCTTTAGAGATGAGGTTTTTTGTTTGTTGGTTTGTTTTGTTTTTGCTTTGTTTTGTTTTACCACAAAGCTGAAGTTTCGAGAGGTTGATTGAAATGTGGTACACGCCCAGGTTTATTTGACTCCAAGGGCTAGGCTTTTTTAACTATGGTCCACAAAATTTTACTCCAAACTCTGAGTCACTGTATTTCAGAACTCAGAATTTTCTGCATTTTAGAAAGCTAATATGGTGTCTATACTCTGTATTATAGGACAGGGGCTGAGCACTTTGGAGACAATTGGGGAAATTTGATTATGGTACAGGTTGATGTTACAGAACTAGTATTAATTTTATTATGCATGACTAAGGCGGTACAGTAGAGTGGGGAAATAATCTAATTTTTTGAGATGAGTACCAAGGTTATTAAAGAAAAGTGAAATATTTCTAATTTACTTTAAAATTTTTAGCAAACAAGTAGATGGAGACAATACGGTAAAATGTAAATAACTACTAAATAAAGGGTTTAGGTATATGATGTTCATTTTACTGTTATATATATTTTTTGATACTTTTTCATTAATGATTTATTTATTTACGGACCCACAAAGGATTAAATATCAGCAATATAGGCCCACTTCATTGGTTCATTTTATTTCTTAAAACATATTTTATTGATTTTGCTATTACAGTTATACTTTCAACATATTTGAAATTTTTCATAAAAAGAGATATAAACATGCAGCCACTAATAGTGATTAACTTAAGTAGGGTATTTGCTCTGTGATAACTGGAGGATTCAAGAGAGTTCTATAAATTATTTTAATTTTGTGACCAAAAAGTCTCCAAATTGGTCTTGCCCAACTACTTTGCTCCCTTCCCCGACAAACTGAATTATAAAAGAAGACTGTGATGCACATGGCAATTATGCTGTAAAAGAGTTGATCTGAGTCCCGAGAACTTCAGAACTGGTGAGGAAGAATTCTGTGTGTAATAACCTATGTGTCTGGCCAAAGCTGAAGTCTGGCCAGCCTCCGTGTACACTGTGAAAGTTCTCTGGCAGCAATTCTGATACCGTAACTTCTGAGGTTACATCATTCTTCCCACAGCTGCTTCTGGACCAAATGTCAACAGCATGTGATACAAACATGTCAGGGCAAAGAGCGTAAGGTGTCTGTCAGAATCTTCCTTCTTTCCCCCCTTCCCAGCTTCACTCCAAGGGTTCTTCAGTTCCCTGAGAAGTGGAGGAGGTATAAACTCTGGTGAAAAAAACCATCTCAGAAGTGAAGAGTACAGTAAAAATGAGAGGTAGAAGATTGATTAGTGGTAAAATTCCTATTTGTGTGTGCATGTGCTGCTTTGGTGCTCCTCCCTTCCTGAAACTCTCACATGGCTTTTGGGACAGTCAGTCAGGGTCTCCTGTGCTTGGGTTGCTAGGTGGAATGGCAGCAGACACAACATGCAACACACAGGGGACAAAAGAGATTAGCAATGGATTTAGGAATCTTGGCAACTGTGGAAAATACTTTTTTTTTCAACAGTTTATTTATTATTTTGAGAGAGAGGGGAAGGGAAAGAGGCACAGAGGGAGAGAGACAGCAATGTATGTTTGCCTTTCACCTGCCTCCAGCTAAGGACCCAGCTGGAGACCTGGCCTGCAACCTGGTTATGTGCCCTGGCTGGGAATCAAACCAGCGACCTTTGGGTTCGCAGGCTGGTGCCTATCCACTGAGCCACCAGCCAGGGCGGAAAATACTTTTTAAAAGGAGGCTTGAGGCAAATCTCTCCTAGAAAATTTAAGGAAGAACTGTTGCTGTACTTCTGCCTTATGACTTCAATCACTTCTTCCCTATTTTCAGTTCCTAAGCAGAACCTACATTTATTTAAGGGCAATCAAACCCTACTATCTTCCAATATCTCGAGATTCCCTTGATGCCTTCCCAAAATGTGACCACTCTGAAACAAAGTCTAGAAGGACTAGCAGTTTGCATCAAAGGTCAGAGCAATAGGTAGGGCAGAAAGTTTGGGGTTCTGTGTAATGTGGATGGTGAACATAATTGCTGAAGAGGATTTGATTGGGTCTGTCTCAGGGTTCTGAAGGGCCTGGAAAGAAAACATAGGTGACAAGAGTTTCCCTCACGCTGACCCAGTGCGTCAGAGTAACAGGCAAGTTCTTTTTTGTGGATAGAAACAGGCAGGCTACACCAGCGGATATGTTGTTCAAGGACATTAGGGGTTCTGGAGAGCTCCCTTCTGCTCCCTTGTTTGTGAAACACTAACCTCATACAAAGTTGGTTGAATCATTGCCTTTCTGCCTTTATTTGACTAACTTTTCCCAGGTGTCAACTTACAGGGTAAGAAACCTGCCCTGAAATTCGACTTTCCTTGGCCTCCCCTCTGTTTAGCTTTGTTGACTAGAATGTCTGACTTCTGCCTAACCTGGCTCTCCCCATCCTGGCTCATGCTGAAGCAACTGGACAGCTTGGCTCACAGTCCAAGGAGTTAGTCTGTGACCTTATGCCAGCCTCCCCCACAGCCCCCTCCCGTTCCACCCCTCCCCACCCCACCCCCCCACTCTGTGCCTGCCCAGTCTGGCTTGTGAATAGTTCTTGGCAAACCCCCAGAGGAGAATAGAGCCACTAACAATAGCAACTCCCTTTTTAGCATGAAGCTCTGATACTCAGGACTCGGAACTTAGGAAAACCCAAAATAACCTTTGTAATTACAGTGGGTTACCCTAACAGTCTATTTCTGCTATTACCAACATTAGAGCCACTCTAGTAGACATTTAGCTGCTTGTAGTGGAAAGAGTACCGACTGGGCTTATAGCCAGACAGACCTGGATTCAAGGCCTAGCTTGGCTGTTTACTAATTTTATGACACTGGGCAAGTCACTAATTTGAGCCTGTTGAAATTGAATGAGCGAATGTACACATAAGTGCTTGGAAACCTGTAAAGTGTTATACAAAGTTAAACTATTACTATGGGAAATGGAAGTAATTTAAATTTCACCCCTGTCTGGTGTGGCTCAGGCTGCAAATGGAAGGGTTGCTGGTTTGATTCCTGGTCAGGCCAGGCCCCGGGTTGGAGGCATGTGAGAGGCAACAGATTGATGTATCTCTCACACAGTGATGTTTCTCTTCCTCTCTTTCTCCCTACTTTCCCCTCTCTCTTAAAGTAAATTAAGTAAAATCTTACTTATTTATTAATTAAAAGATTTTATTTATTTATTTTTCAGAAGGCAGAAAGAGAGGGAGAGAAACATCAATGGGGGAGAGATACATCTATCGGTTGCCTCCTTCATGCCCCCAGCTGGTCACCCGGCCCACAACCCAGGCATGTGCCCTGCTGGGAAACTGAACCTGTGACCTTTGGGTTCACAGCCCAGCATTTAATCCACTGAGCTACACCAGCTAGGGCTAAAACCTTTTTAAAAAAACATTTCAGAAAAGGAAAAATTTATGTCTTCAAGAAACACTGGACTCAACTTAAAGCAAGATGGTGTTTAACCTCTGTTCAACACCATGCCCAGTCTTAAAAACAAATGATTAGAGTTATAGTTGTCATTTCAAGTTCATGATGAAATTCAAATGGGTAAAGATTCAGTGGTTTCTTTCATGTTGTTAAAAAGAAAAGCCACAGGCCAAAATGGAGTCACTTGTGCTAACAGCCTATCAGACCTAGATTTAATAACTAATCTAATTGAAGTTTCAGCTCTCCTAGGGGTAGAATTTTAAACCAGCCAGTCTGGAATTTCCAGATGCACACTAGTGAGGTAATTTGCATGATAAAATACCTGCCGTCCTCTAATCCGCTCTTAATTTCTTAGTCCCTCCTGCTTTCTGCCTATAGAAATCTTCCATTTTGTACAATCCCCAGGAGTACCCTTCTATTTGCTAAATGAAATGCTATCTGATTCATGAATCACTTAATAAAGCCAATTAGATCTTCAAATTTCCTGGGCTGAATTTTGTTTGTTAACAATATCAAGGGATGAGATGACAGGAGGATGTCTCTGTAGCAATAAGTTCAGGAAAGAGGGTCATCTGCTTACATCCTAACTGCTGGTTTTCTCTGCAGTTAAGCCATTGATTTGTCCCTTACATTTTAATTTTATTTATAGTGAAAGAGGTTGGCTCTGCAGACTTCGTCATAGTTGTGTCCTATATCACTCTTGTGCATACATGAAAAGGGAAACATAGTAAAAGAAATTGGTTAAAGGTTTCCTAAGGCAATACAGTTTCACCACAACTGCCACCTGACTGACAGCAATTGTAAGAGATCACCTGATTTCAGAAATGATAATACAGGGAAAATCACACCAGTAAATAGCTTACCCACCACCTTGCTTAGAAACGGAACAATGCCCCACACTGTTGTGATCCTTTGTGCATACCCTCCATCACATCTAGACGTACTCTCCAAGGACATGCATGAAGCACCCACCACAACCACTTTAACACCTACTGGGGACATATTGGTGATTCTGCCATGACCATGCTGGTTCTCTTCCTCTTGGGCCCTTGCTGGCTGCTCCTGACATTGCTGTGTTGCTCTGTCTTTGGCCTACAGACTTGGTTGCTGCCATGTGCCCAGTTCTGTGGTTACTGTCCCTGCTGCTACCATCCCTGTTGCTTTTCCTGTTACTGTGACTTTGATAGGCTCTGTAGGTTTCCTGACTATAGAAGAAAACATGCTTGGGATGGAGTCACTGAGCAGCCTATAAACACAGCAGGTGGGGGATGAACTGGCCTCCCCTTCCCACAGCATAATTAGGAAAGGGGGTCTCAGACACCTCAGGGACCAGGTAAAGATTCCTGATGCTAATGTGATCTTGCTTCCTTTTCTCCCTAGAGCTCCTGAGCTGAGGAAGAGAGAACAATAGGCAGAGAAAACAGAAAGGGAGACCAGAAGAGCCTTCTCCCTTCTCTTCCTGTAGGAGAGAGGCAGAGAGGAAGGGAGACATTAACGTATGGTTGCCTTTCACTTGCCTCCAGCTACAGACCCGGCTGGAGACCTGGCCTGCAACCTGGTTATGTGCCCTGGCTGGGGAATCGAACCAGCAACCTTTGAGTTCGCAGGCCGGGCCCTATCCACTATGCTACCAGCCAGGGCCTAGGACCAGCTTTTAGATGGCCTCCAAAAGCTCTCTGGCTCTATCTCACTGAATCACAGAAGAAACTTTCCTCTGGACTTACCAGCTGATGTGTCCCCAGCTGGGATGGCTTGGTAATTTCTGTAATCTTTCACTGATGGCCTCAGGAGATAAACAGGTTTGTCCTAATAAGCAGAGAAGTCTTCCCTGTGTCTGAAGGAAATACAAACCTGTAAGTAGAAAAACATCCAGGGGCAAGCTTCAGGTCTAGCTGTTCTTTCCTAAACTTCAAGAGAAGCAGACTGGGTAGTCCCAAAGTCTTTGTACACTTGTAATCTCTTCTTTTGATAACCTAGCCATGTCCAGCATGCATGGTCTTCATAGTCTGTGGCTGGTCAGGCTATGGTAGCATGATAACAAGTGGTAGAGAATAGGGCTCTCAGGTGCAATATATGAGGTCTATCCAGAAAGTATCGAGCCAATGTCAATATGATTAAAATAGTTTGCATGGACGATACTTTTGGGACAGACCTTGTACCTGGACATGATTGCATACACCTGTCATGTCTCCTCTTGCTGATGGGATGAATTTGCTCTCAAATATTGGCGTGTGCTTGAATATCTGATACCCTCCTTCTTTGTCCAATTGTTGCCGAAGTTTTCCTTAGAGGTATTAAACAGGCCCACTGCACAGTCAGCTACTGTAGATTGACTAGTGCAGTGACATGAATTCACTACCTATGGTTATAGTTTATCAAGAAAGTTCTGCCTCTAACCCTGGTTGGTGTGGCTCAGTTGGTTGGATCTTCATCATGTAAACTGGAACACTGTAAGTTTGATTCCCTGTCAAGGCACATGCCTGTGTTGTGGGTTTGATCCCCCATCTCCTATTAGGGTGCAAAAGGCAACAAAATGGACTCATGCTTCTTTTCTTCTCTCTTTACCTCCCCTACTCTTTCTTTAAAATCAATGAGCAGGTCCCCAGGTGAGGATAAAAAACATAAATCTGTCTTCAGAATTTACCCCCGAATAGGTTTTTTTTTTTTTTTTTTTTTTTTTTTTTTTTTTTTTTTGCCACATATCACTTGACAAAAATGCAGTGGTTTAAAACAACACACATTTATTATCTTACAATTTCTATGGGTCAGAGGTTTGGGTATGATTTTGATGGGTCCTCTGCTCAGGCTCTCTTAAGGCTGCAGTCAAGATGTAGGCCAGGGCTGGAGACTCATATAAAGGTTGGGGTCCCCTTCCAAGATCACACGGCTTTTGAAAGAATTCATTTCCTTGATGCTGTACAAGTCATGATACCTCTATTACATCTCTCCCAGTTCCCTTCACAGCATAAATCAATTTTTTTTTTTTTTTGGTCAGGAAATTCCTTGACAGAAGGAACCCAGCCTAGTGGTTTGGCAGATAATTGTTAAATGAATCAAGTATTACATTTGGCTACTTGTGACCCATATGACTTTTTTTTATTAGTTTGTCAGCAACTAGACGGCAGAGCCCTGAATCATTCCTGTGTGTCCCGGATGGGGGGGGGGGGGATCTATGCCAGGGCATGTCCTAGCATTGCTCAATTAAAAAGAAAATCAGATGAGTGTAATACAACAATAATACAATTAAATTAAAAAAAAAAAAAAGATAATCAAGCAGGTTTAAGAGTTAAGGCGGGAATGGGAGTTCAAAAGAGGGTGTAGCAAAGCAGAGCGAAATTGGGAAAAGCCAGACTGGAATGAAACGAGAGACGCCTACAGCCCCGAAGCTCCAACAAGGTCACGCCTCCTCACATGACGTCAGGAGACACTTCAAGGAGCTGAAGCTTCTCGCGAGAGGAAAGACGGGTCCGCGAGAAAGTTACGTCAGCCCTTGACCCGCCTTCCCTGAGTCCCACCCACAACCCGTCCTCCGGCTCTTCACCCCCGCAGGGGACGTCGTGACGCGTGCGTGGCCGCGGCGCCGGGGGCGGGTCCGCGGCGCCGGAGGAGGAAGTGCTGGAGGGAGTTGTTCCTCTGCTCCCGTGGCTGGCTCCTGGCTTGCCGGGGCTCGGAGAGGAGCCGCCGTCTCCGTCGCTGCTTTGCGCTCTCCTGCTGTTCTCCATGTGCTTCGGCGCCGTCGCTCCCCTTCCTCAGGCCGCCTCTCACTCCGGGGTCTATGGAAGTAATGGAAGGACCCCTCAACCTGGTGAGTGGCCCACGGAGGGTCGCGTCCTCCCTTGGGCTCCTTTGCCGGTAGAGTCCGGTCTGGTCCCCTGGGTGCCGTTGACCCTCGAGGCCGGGGGGCGGGTTTGGCGGGTCCTGAAGGCTGGGGGCGCAGGCGGGCGTGGCCCCGCAGCTGCGCCGGGCAGCAGCCCCACGTTTACACCCCCTCTGGGATCCCAGGGAAGCTCCGGAGTCGGTTTCCCGCCGCGTCCCGGCGCCCTCTGCCCCAGGGCCCTGAGCGAGGGGCGTCCACCAGCCGGGGCTGCCACTTCTTCAGCACTGAGGAAATGCTTCCAAGCGCCACGTAAACACCTCCCTGCTGCCTGGAGAAACACTGCAACCAGTCAGGGCAGAAATGGTGTGCAATTCGGGATTTACTTCCAACATAGTGGGTCTGAAGTGTAAGTGACGCCCCCACTTTGGAGAGACGGTGTAATACCCCTCCTCCCATTTTTTCTTCCATTTCTCATCTACGTTCAGATGCATAAATGGAAAGTCTCTTTTCTCGAATATGTTAGACAGGGGTCGACCCTGTTAGCTCAGTTTCATCACTTGAGGCATCACGAAAATACCCTTTCTCAGAAAACGGGCCGATAGTTCATTTATTACGTTTTTAGGTACTTCAGGTGTTGCAGTTTAAGCAACAACGGAGAAACGTGTTCCGTTCCCACTGATCACTGCATCTTGTTCCCCAGAGAGTACCTATTTTGGATCCAAAAGTCAGATTACTTAAGGTTGCTGGCAGACAGAAGGAACTTGTAAGAATCACAGGTTTGGAATTTAATTGCAATGGTGCACATAAGGAGAATTAATTTCTTCTATTGGAACTGAACCCTAAGGTCGTGGAAGAGTCTTGGCCTGGATTTCACTCATTCTGTAGAGAAGTAGTAGAGCCTGGTGGTTTAAGAGCATATATATTTTCTGGAGCTAGACTGCTAGAATTTAAATTCTGGTATTGTCATTTAAAAGCTTTGTGACCTTGGGCGTTTTAGTTAACCTAACTTCCTTTGTTGTGAGGATTAAAATAGGAAATAGATGTAATGTAAAAGGCTTAGAACAGTACCTGGTACACAGCACAGGGTAAAAGCTAGCTATTATAACTAGAGCATAAACCTTAATTTAAAATATCACTTGTAAAAATAAAGGTTTGGGTTTGTTAAATTTGAAAAGCAGATTCCTTTTAGGACCTAAAGCTGTGGTTCGTAGATGACTTCTGGTACCAGGTTAGCTGCTCTGAAAGGCGCCTCCCAGTTTTATTAAGTTGAGCCCCTCCCCCATTGGTTAGCGTTGTTTACACCGAAAGAAATTGGGCCAGATTTGTGAGTTTTGTGAGTTTTTTGTGATTTGTTTTGTTTTTAACCAGGGAAATATCTTGCACTTTTCTTGTTTTCAAGGTGACGTAGTTTTCAGTGAAATATAATGGATGGCTCAATGTTGAAACTTTTAACAGGAATGTTACAAATAACCAGCAGTTTACACAGTGCTCCAAAGTTCAAGTGTCCTTGCAAAATGACCATTGGTTTAGTTCCAGTTAGCTTTACTTTATTTGGCTGCAGGCTGCAGCATAACTCCAGCCAACTCCCACTAGTCTGTGGTAGCTTAGCAGAAGAAAGGAACTGGGTGAGCTTCGTAGCTGGAGCAGGAGAATCACCAGTTTAGGGAAATGGAGTTGAGAGGTGGCAATAGTATTATCTTTCTATAGAGAATTTTGAATACAGTCTTGTTAAGCTGGCTAGCACAGTTTGGTAATCCAGCTATAAAATTTCTGGACAAATACTAGAAATTTGGCATCTTGGATTCTTAAACCATTTGAGATTTGAAAGGCCTGAGTTAACAATTTAGCAGGTTATTGAAGGATAAACAATGGAACAGACATGTTGACATTTACTTGAATTATTTTAACTGTGCTGTTAAGTACCAATGGCAGGCCTCTGAATTTGTTGTCACTCAGTTTTACAAGACTGGTTTCTTGGTTCTGTTGTTGTTTTTTAAGACTTGCATATTCTTTCATTGATCAAATACTCCAATTTAGTATTTACTTGACCTAACATGAGAAATAGTTCTCAGTGCTGTGATTTAATGGGTGCCTTTGAAAATCTCAGTAGTGTATGCAAGCTTTTTCTAATGGCACAGTGTAGTCCAAATTTGTTGGGTCATGATCCATAGGTTTATAATCCTGTGTCCTCAGAGCATCCCTGGTATTTAGGAAGAACTGCTTCCCCATTTTACAGATAAATAAGCCTAGGCTGAGAAAAATTAAGTAATTAATTACTTAGACCAAAGACTCAAAGGTATTATGGATCACACTTATTTTGATACTGTGATCTCTTTCTTGCAATGCTTCGTCATTAATGTACTTAATTTTTATTTCAATATTATCCTTATTTATACTGAAGTGTATTCTGTGTCGATATTTATTGAGCCTCAGCTCTAGTATTGATTCTTTTGGCAGGTTTGCAGTAAGGGCCTGTAGGCTTATTTTCTCACAGTGAAGTTTTAGGCTATGCAAGAGACCAGTTTGAAATAGTCACTTTAGGCCTTGGCTGGTGGCTCAGTACATAGGTGCTGGTCTGCAAACCCAAAGGTCTCTGGTTCAATTCCCAGCCAGGGCACATAACCAGGTTGCAAGCCAGGTCTCCAGCAGGTCCGTAGCTGGAGGCAAGTGAAAGGCAACCAACCATACATTGATGTTTCTCTCCCTCCGTGCCTCTTTCTCTTCCCCTCTCTCTGAAAATAATGAATACAATCTTAAAAAAAAGAAATAGTAATTTTAATATGTAGTATGCATTGTGTTCCAGTTCTCTGTTTTTTGAAGTTGGTCAGAAGAAAAATAACTCATTTCCAACAGGGAAGAAAATAGTCTTTGCACTGTGAATAAATTTTGTTTCACCAGTTTATTTTTTTTCCCCTGTCAATTTTTACTATGGAAACATAAGGAAAAATTACTGTATAGTTAGGCATTTATTTCACTACACCTAATTTTGGCATTTCGAGTGCCGGTAGCAAATGTCAGAACTTGTGAGATAACTTCTAGTTCTTTGTTTTGTTTGCTGCCTATTTAGGAAGTGATATCAAACCTTAATTTATACATGACTGTTGCTCACCCTTTGTTTACCTACCTTGTACACGCAACCAACAGGGCCCATGTGACTCCATGGTCATAATTGTACTCTATGTGTTTGGCTCTTAAGAGTGCTGAAAAAATGTTGAGTAATTGATCTTCCTTCATTACGGGTCAGTTTTTCTGTTCTAAGAAAAGGAACCAGCAGTAGTCCAAAGAATGGCCTTGTACATACTTGAAATCTTGGTAACTATTCCATATTAATTGTATCGGCAGTAAAATCTTTATAGGGTTAACAAAAAAGCTGTTTGAACATCTTCCTTGTTGCCCTTAAAATTTCAAGGAAAATTTATCCTGTGTCACAAGCTAGGTTGAGCTAATAGAAGCACTCTGGGGAAAGGTGGCAGAGCAGTAAAACTTACTTAACAATTACTAAGTGCTAGGGTTGGTATCAGAGACTTTCTATTTGTTATTTTGCTTTTTAGTACTATATGAAATATTTCCCATTTTATGGATGAAGACATTGAAACAGTAAATGAATGATGATGATAGTGGGATTTGAAAGCAAGATTCTAAATAAAATACTGATCTATTAGAACAGTGTTTGCCCATTTGTTTTGACTGTGATTCACAGTGAGAAATTTTTACATAATGACCAGAACATACATGCATATGTGTATATTACTACAAAGCTGCTACATTATAGATGTGCCTCCAGGAATTGTGTAAAATGCAGGGAATCTCATATATTTTACCTAAAACAACGAAAAATGGAAAGTTTTAATGTGATGTCATATACATACATATATACACATACTCATACATATATGTGTATGTATGGTGCTATATTTGATATACTTTAATATGTATTACTGGATATTTTGAAAAAGATGGTGTTGTGACCTACTACAATTGATTTCACAACTCACTAGTGGGTTATATCCTGAAATTTGTCTCAAAGCAGATGGTGGTGGTATTGAGAAAAAGCAAGCTAAACTGGAAACTTTTTTTTTTTTTAATTGATTTTAGGTGTAAGGGATGGGGAGGGGAGAAGAGGAGAGGAGGAAGAGGAAGATACATTCTCACATGTGCCCTGACTGGGTGTCAAACCCAAAACCCTGGCATATCAGAAACACTCTCTAAATAACTGAGCTCCTGGCCAGG
Source organism: Noctilio leporinus (assembly GCA_004026585.1). Classification (NCBI taxonomy): domain Eukaryota; kingdom Metazoa; phylum Chordata; class Mammalia; order Chiroptera; family Noctilionidae; genus Noctilio; species Noctilio leporinus. The sequence goes on along the minus strand of PVIW01000930.1, from coordinate 40,855 downwards.
GCCAAGATTTTATTAATGTATATATTTTTAGGTGTCTCTACTACTGTACAGTTCCCTTCAGCCCTGGGGTCACCTCAAATTCCAACCTTTACCTTCTGCTTAGGTTTTGTTTTCCTGCACTCCATTTTTGAAAAGGCCCTCAGGAAGAAAGCTAGGGAGAATGTAGGTTTAACTTGTGCATCCCTTTTTGTGAAAATGTAACCTGTTATTTTTTGTTCAGTTAACTTTCTATATTTTGTACAGCTCTATAGTGGTGTATAGCTGAAGGGTAAGCCAATGCTACCTGCTCCATCATAAGTGGATCAGAAGCCCAAATTTCAGTGGGAATTTCCAAGAGATTTTCAAAACAAAATTAAATCAGATTATTGTAAACTCTAAATGTCAGAAAGTACTTAAATATGAGATTGTGGTGTCATGGAATCTAATATTCAGTATACAGTGTTAGGATATCACAGCCCCATGAGAGGATTGGCCAATCGCTGCTTTTCCTGTTTAGACATTATCTACTTCTAAATAGAATTTGAGGCAGCTTAGAATAAAAGACAGAGATGCCAAACTGTTATTATCTGCTGCTATAAAATAAGTTATCCCAAACTTTAGCAACTTAAAACAACACATTTGCTATGTCACAGTTTCTGTGTGTGAGGAACAAGGGAATGGCTTAGCTGAGTCTTTTCCCTCAGTGTCTTCTCACAAGAAGTCATGATGTCATGATGTCACTTAGGGCTGCATTCCACTTGTAGGCTTCAGTAGGACAGGAACTGCTTCCCAGCTCACTCATAGGTTTGATAGCAAGATTCAGCTCCTTAAGCACTTGGATTGAGAATTTCAATTCTCTCTGGCTATTGTCAGGCCCCACACTCATTTTCTTCCATGTGAGTTTCCGGAAGGCAGTTTACAATATGACTGTTGGTGTCATTTAAGTGAGCAAGGTAGAGAAGGTACCACATAGATGAAAGTGATAATCTTTTGTAACCTGGTCGCGGAAGTGATACCCCATCACCTTTGCTGTATTCTGTTTTTTAGATGCAAGTTGTTAGGTCCAGCCCACATTTGGGGAAGGGTGGTTATGTAAGGATGTGACTACCAGGAGGCAGGGGCATTGAGAGCCATATCAGAAACTGTTTAGCATAATTGTTGATAGAAATGCAAAGAAAGTAAGTACAGAAAACCCCAAAGATACCAAGAAAATATCCTGTGGTATAACATCAAACTAAAAAGCTCTGCACAGCAAAGGAAATAATCAATGAAATAAAAAAGAAAACTTAATGAAGGGGAGGAAATATTGTGTTGGCCAAAAAGTTCATTTAGTTTTTTTTCTGTAAAATAAGACATTTTTCATTTTCACCAATAACTTTTGATCCGGATATTTTGAGTATGTCAGCGATCTCCCGCTATTGGCTTCTTAGTGGGTAGAGGCCAGGGATGCTGCCAAACATCTTCCAATGCATAAGACAGCCCAGCCCCACTGCAAACAAATTATTTGGCCAAAATGTCAGTAGTACCAAGAAGCTCCACAAACCACTTTTTACATGTTCAGTTAGTCACAGCACTTTCTCTACGCTGCACACAAAAAATTTTTTTTTTGCATTTCAGCTGTGTTGTTTACCTTTCTTGAAATAGTAAAGCAAATTATGCAGAAAATGTTGTGTATTTCATCTTCAGTATTAAAATGACTGCACAAAATTTCACCAGTTTTGTAATTTTTTTTTTTAATGTACACTGATATGACAGCTGTCACAGTACAATCTGTTTTGAATGAAGTTAAAGCCAACTAAGTACTACCAGAGCCGTCATACGGAAAAAACTGAATTTTTTTGTCCAATCCAATGTTTGCAAATCATATATCTGAAAAAGGGGTTAATATCCAGAATACATGAAGAACTCATACAGCTCAAGAGCAAAAACAAACACGATCTGATAAAAGAAAATGGGCAAGGGCTCTGAATAGACAAGAGAAAACATACAAATACAAATGGCTGACAGGTACAGGGAAAAAAAATGCTCAGAGTCACTATTAGGGAAATACAAATCAAAATCACAATGAGATGCCTTCTCACACTTGTGAGAATGAGTGTGAGAAAGAAAAAATAACAAGTGTTGGTGGGGATGTGGAAGAAAGGGAACCCTGTGTGCTATAGGTGGGTATGTGAATTAGTACAGCCGCTATGGAAAACATAGTGCAGCCGCTATGGAAAATAACACGATTTCACTTCTATGTGGAATCTAAAAGAAAAAACAATCCCCAAACTGGATGCAGAGAATGGATTGGTAGTGGCAGAGGTAGGGAATTGGTGGGGTGGGCAAAATAGAAGTTGACAAGTTACAAACTTCTAGTTATAAAATGAGTCATGGGGATGTAATGTACAGTATGGTAACTGTGGTTAATAGTATTGTATTGCTAAAAGTAGATCTTAAAAGTCTTCATCACGAGAGAAATCTAAGTATGGTGATAAATGTTAACTAGACTTCTTTCTTGTGATCATTTCACACTACAGAGTGGGGCAAAAATAGGTCTACAGTTGTGAATATGCAAAATGAGTATTATTTATTGTATTCCATATGAACAACTGTAACCTACTTTAGAATATCAACTCTATTAACCCATATTCATTTCTCTAGTTGGTGTATAAATGAGTTCAGGTTTTTAAAACACTCTGGATTTTTTGTAAATTGGTACAAATCAGTATTTTTTTTCTAGTCTTAATTATCTTGACCATTCTAATATGTCACAATGTACTAATCTTTAGTAATTGCCTCCCTTAGGATTATATATTTTAACTGAGATATGACTGACATATAACATTAATTTTAGGAATACAGTATAATGATTCAATATATATGTTGCGAAGTGATCACAATAAGTCTAACATCCATTATACCATGCATAGTTACAAAAAATAATGTTTTTAAGAGTCCATATAGAAGTGAGATCATATGTTACTTTCCCTCACTGTCTGACTTATTTCATTTAGCATAATATCCTCAAGGTCCACCCACGTTGTTGCAAATGGCAAGATTTCATTCTCTTTATGGCTGGATAATTTTTCATTACACAGACAACTTCATCTACTTTATCCATTCTTAAGTCTTAAATTGCTTGCTGTTCTGAGTAGTGGATGAAATCTCATACTGTCTCATTCTGTTCTGCCCAGGATGTGAATCATTTCTTCATTGTATTTATACTGTAGTACAGTCAATCATTCACTGCCTGAAATGGGGATAGGTTCAGAGAAATGTATCATTATGTGATTTCATTGTTGTGCTGTGATCATAGAATGCACTTGTACAAACTTAGATGGTATAGCCTACTGCTGTAATTTGTGTGCTATACGTTATATGACTGGCAGTGTAGTTTTGTTTACACCAGCACATACCACAAACACATGAGTAATGCATTGCACTATGGCATCACTTAGTGATAGGAATGCCATTAAAATCTTTTGGGATCGCTATTGTATATGTCATTGATCAAAATGATGTTATATAGCAAATGACTATTGAAATGATTTTTGTCATTCATTTTGTTAAGTATGTCACATTGATTAATTTGTGGATATTGAACCACCTTTGCATCTCTGAAATAAATCCCACTTGATAATGGTACATGATTCTTTTATTTTTTTTTTTTTTAAGATTTTATTCATCATTTTCAGAGAGAAGGGTAAGGAGGGAGGAAGAAAGGGAGAGAAACATCAGTGTATGGTTGCCTTTCACCTGCCTCCAGCTAGGGACCTGGCCTGCAAACTGGTTATGTGCCCTGACTGGAAATCAAACCAGTGACCCTTGGATTTGCAGACCTTTGCCAATCTACTGAGTTACATGATTCTTTTAATGTGTTGCTGAATTCAGTTTGTTAATATTTTGTTGGTGATTTTTGCTTCCATGTTTTTCAGGAATATTGGACTATAATTTTCTTGTGTTCTTGTCTGGTTTTGGTATCAGGATGATGTTCGCCTTGTAAAATGAGTTTGGATGCATTTCCTTTTTTTTTTTTTGGAAGAATTTGAGAAGGATTGGTATTGAAATGTTCAGTAGAATTCAAACAGTGAAGCTGTCTGGCCCTGGAATTTGTTTGGGAGGTTTTTTGGTTACTGTTTCAATCTTTTTACTAGTGACAGTCTGTTCAGAACTATTTCTTCATGATTCAGTCTCAGAAGGTTGTATGATTCTAGGAATTTATTCATTCCTTCTAGATTAATTTATTGTAATATAACTAATTGGTTACAGTAGTCTTTTATGATCTTTTGTATTTTGTGGTATCAGATACAGAAGGTACCTTCTCTTTTCATTTCTGATTTTATTTGAGTTCTTTTTATTCTTGGTGAATCTAGCTAAACATTTGTCAATTTTGTTAATATTTTCAAAGAGTCAGGTCTTGTTTTTACTGATCTTTTCTATTGTCTTTTTCATCTGTATTTCACTTGTTTCTGCTCTGATACTTCCTTTCTTCAACTAATTTTGTGCTTTGTTCTTCTAGTTCCTCAAGGTGTAAAGCTAGGTTGTTTATTTGAGAATTTTCTTGTTTCTTGAGGTAAGCATTTATCACTATGAATTTCTCTTTTACAGCAGCCTTTGCTGCATCCTGTAAGTTTTGTATGTTGTATTTTCATTTTCATTTGTTTCAAGTTATATTTTGATTTCTCTTTTGATTTCTTCATTGACCAATTGGTTGTTCAGTACATGTTTAACCCACGTACTTTTTAATATTCAAGTTTTCTTCTAGTTGATTTATAGATTCATAATTGTGGTTGAATAAGATGCTTGCCATGGTTTCAGTCTTCTTAAATTCATTGACTTGTGTTGTGGCCTAACATGATGTAATATATCCTGGAGAATATTTTATGTTTACTTCAGAACAATGTATATTTTGTTGCTGGGGATGGAATGTTTTGTATGTGTCTGTTTATCTCATCTAAAATGATATTTAAAGCCTATGTTTTCTTGTGTTGATCTGTTCATACAAGTGGAGTTTTGAAGTCTATTATTTTATTGTTTCTTTGTTTTGGGTCTGATAATACTTGCTTTATATATTTAGTGCTCCTGTAGTTGAAGTTCTTGCAGGGTATTACATTGCCTTTTCTGTCCTAACAGCGTTCTGATAAATATACAGGATGCGTGCGATCAATTGGCAATAACTTTGCATTTCCTTATTTCATGTGCTTCTTACTAATTTTGAAAAACTGTGTTTCTAAGGTTATGATTTAACATCATTGTTTCAGATATAAAGTATTAAATTCTGAGAGCAACCGTCATGTTGAAGGAATACGATGTTACAGCAACCATAATTTCTAGACTACGTGCAGGGTGAACTGCTAAGGAAACTGGACTTCAGTATCATCCCTATACATATAGTTTACAACGTAAAGAAGGTGTATGATGCTGATCCTGATGTTGCCATACCAACAACAAAAACGCATAAGGTATGCAAGGATCAAACAAGTCCAGATATTGTACACAGAATCCAGGAGATCATCAATGAAGACCCAGGATGTTTACCTTGACGTCTTGAGAGAAGTAGTTGTACCCTAGATGAAGCAAGTCGCAAATGGGCGTCATTTTCTCTTCCAACAAGTTGGTGCACCATCATATAACACTAAAAAGGTGCAAGAATTTCTCAGTGTCAATATTCCTGAATTCTGGTCAAAGGAAATCTGGCTGCCTAGTTCACCAGATGCAAATCCTTTTGACTATTATGTATGGAGCATTTGTGAGAGAGAAGTTAATAAACGACCTTGTTCCAATAAAGAGGTTGTTAAAGCTAAGATTGAAAACATGATGATGTCCTCGGATAAAGAAAAGTGAATTAAAGCATGCTCAAGATTCCGAAGTCAAATCAAGTCTATTATTGCAGCAAATGGAGACTTTTTTAACAATTAAAAATATCATGACTATGTTTATGTATTTACATATTAGAATAAATTTATTTCAGAATATAATGCTTTTGTGGTATGTTGTTTATTTTACTAAAATTTTACCAATTGATTGCGCGCACCCTGTAGTTAAAGATAGAAAGTGATTAATGATGTGAATAAAGACAGAGATGATAGAGGCATAAAATTAGAGTGAGGTGATCTCAGAGAGCAGCTCATCTCTGTATCTCAAGGTGTTGAGTAGCCTTCAGCTTCACCTTGGTGGAATCTTAAGCCCTACTCCAGACATACTGAATATAAGAGTTGGCATTTTAACCATATCCCCAGGTGTTTGTATTCCATTAAAATTTGAAAAGTACAGGTCTGGTTCAGCTCCATTTTATAGTTGAGAAAACAGGCCCTGAAGGGTGAGATAACTTAGGTGGTTAGTTGGTAAGCTAGCACTTAAACTAAGAGCCCTAGATTCTTGGTAGGACTGGCTCTCTACCCTGTCATCCATAAGACATACTATGGGATTTCAGAGGTTTGTCTCTCATATAGGGCATTTTTCAAAGCCCAGGAAGGTAAGGGCACTTGCAAATTTATCCCTTTTTGTTCGTTTTTCCCTTGCCTAGAACCTTGTTGATTGCCACTTGCTTTAGACTATCTGAACACATTCCTTAGAGAAATCATGTTGATCATAACTTAACTTTTTTCGTCATGTATATGCTCTTCCTGAAAGATCTATATGATTCTGAGCACTATAAAACACTGCTGTGATCACATCATTTTTGCTCAGTCCATGGTTGAAATTATTTTAAGCACCCTGCCATGTATTGTTATCCATTATTATTTTCAGGAGTAAATTGTGACTTAGAGAAAAGCTTCTAATTTTAGCTGCAAAAGTGATTCTCTGAAGTATTTTTTATGAGTCTTGAATGGCACTTTTTTTTTTTTTAAGCATGCTAGATTAATCACTTTACAACTGACAAAAGATTTTTTACTTTTTTAAAAAATTGAGGTAAAGTGCACATAACATAAAATTTACCTTCTTTATTATATGTAAGTGCCCATTTTGGTAGCATTAAGTATATTCGTATTCACATTGTTATGCAAAAGATCTCCAGAACTTTTTCATCTTGCAAAGTCAAAGCTATACCCATTAACTTACTTTTCTCTCCCCCTAGCCCCTGGCAACTACCATTCTATTTTCTGTATCTAGGAGTTTGACTACCTTAGATATTTTATGTAAGTGGGATATCACACCATTTCTCTTTTTATAATTTGTTTTTTATATTTCATTGTTGACCTTAATGTTCCCTCAGAAGTTCATCCAAGGTATAGCATGTGTCAATTTCTCTTTTTAAAGCTGTTCATTTGTTCATAATTGATGCATATTTGGGTTGCTTCCACCTTTTGACTATTTTGAATAATGCTTCTAAGAACACAGGTCTACAGTGCTATTCACTTTTTTAAAGAAGCTTTGCTAAGTCATCTATGAATTTGTCAGCATGGATAACATTACAGTAGCTATGGAAGTCTTTAGTTGATTATTTGTCCTTTTCCCTGCCTGCTGCTACCTGTTTAACCTTATGTAAGACAACCTTCCTGAGTCTTGACCACTTAAAAGAAAGAGAAACAGCCCTGACTGGTGGCTCAGTGCAAAGGTGCCAGCCTGTGAACCCAAAGGTCACTGGTTTGATTCCCAGCCAGGGCACATAACCAGGTTGCAAGCCAGGTCTCCAGCCAAGTCCATAGCAGGACGCAGGGGAAAGACAACCATACATTGATGTTTCTCTCCCTCTTTGCCTCCCTCCCTTCCCCTCTCTCTAAAAAATAATAAAATCTTAAAGGAAACACATTCACAAAATTGAAGTAATTCTTTTTTATTTTATTGATTATGCTATTACAGTTGTCACAATTTTTCTCCCTTTGTCCTCCTCCTCTCAGCACCTGCAAGTCCCTCAGGCAGTCAGTGAACCATTGTTCATGTCCATGGGGCATGGATAGGTTCTTTGGCTGCTCCATTTCCTATACTGTACTTTACATCCCCAAGGCTATTCTGTAACTGTAACTACCTATTTTACTTCTAATCCTCTCACCTCCTCATCCATTCTGCTCCATCCCCTGTCATCTGGCAATCATCAAAATGCTCTCTGTATGTTTGATTCTGTCTCTTCTTGTTTACTTAGTTTTTTAGATTCAGTTGTTGATATGTATTTATTGTCATTTTATTCATAGTTTTGATCTTTTTCTTAAATTTGTTTCTTTAACATTTCATACAATAATTGTTTGGTAGTGATGAACTCCTTTAGTTTTTCCTTGTCTGGGAAGCTCTTTATCTGCCTTCTGTTCTAAATGATAGCTTTGTTAGGTAGAGCAGCTTTGGCTGTAGGTCCCTTCTTTTCATGACTTTGAATATTTCTTGCCAGTCTCTTCTAGCCTGCAGTTTCTTTTGAGAAATCAGCTAGCAGTCATATGGAAACACTCCTGTAGACAACTGCTTTGCTCTTGCTGGTTTTAAGATTCTCGCTCTAATCTTCGGCATTTTAATTATGATGTGTCTTGGAGTGGGCTTCTTTGCATCCACCTTGTTTGGGACTCTGTGCTTCCTGGACTTGCATGTCTATTTTTTTCACCAAATTAGGGAAGTTTTTGTTTCATTATATTTTTTCAAATAGATTTCCAGTTTCTTGTTTTTTCATCTCCTTCTGGTACCCCCATAATGCAAATGTTGGACCTCTTGAAGTTGTCCCAGAGGCTACCTACACTATTCTCCTTTTTGGAATTCATTTTTCTTCTTGTTTTTCTGATTGTTGTTTTTTGGTTCCTTATGCTCCAAATCATTGGTTTGATTCTGAGCTTCATCTGCTCTACAGTTGCTTCCCTGTAAACTGTTCTTTATTTCAACTATTGTATTCTTTGTTTCTGACTGGATCTTTTTTATGCTGCTGAGATCTTCATAAGCTCCATGAGCATACTTATAACCAGTGTTTTAAATACTACATCTGATAGATTGCTAATCTTCCATTTTGTTTACCTTTTTTTCTGGAGTTTTGATCTGTTCTTTCATTTGGACCATGTTTCTTTGCTCATTTTGGCAACCTCCCTGTATTTGTTTCTATGTATTTGGGAGGACTGCTATGATGTCCTGCCTTGGTAGTGGCCTAATGTGGTAGGTATCCTGCAGTAGAGCCCAGTAGCACACCCTCCCTTATCACCCAAGCTGGGTACTCAAGATGCGCTCTCTGTGTGGGCTGAGTACACCCTCCTTTTGTGGTTGAGACTTGATTGCTTTTGGCAGGTCAATTTGAGGAATTAACCGAGACCAGTCAGCTGCTAAGACTGACTGACCACTACCACCAACCTCTACTCCGTGCAGAGGCAGGGTGGTGGTGCTCCTCCATGATCTATAGCTGTCTACTAGGTGCACCAGCTCTGGGGTTTCCCAGTGGTTTGGGCAAGGTCAGAAATGACCTGTGTTTTGCCCACAGCCACCTGCCTAAACTATAAAACAATCTGAGATGGCTGCTACTTCCACTGGGGTTGGAGATCCCCGGGCAAAGCCGCGCTGTGAATCTAGGCTAGTTGCTGCTAGTGCTGGGCCTGAGGCCACTTAGGCACTTACCAGGAGGAACAGGGCCTGGGGGCTCACTGAGACCCACTGTTGCTTGTTTGATAGAATTTTAGAAAGTTGTAAAGCATGGGTCTCGACCAGCCATTCATATGGAGAAGCAGCATGGGTGGGCCCTTAAATTGTTTGGGACAGAATCTTTGGGGATCTCCAGGGCAGGGCAAACAATGTTAGGTTGACGGAGTCTCACTTATGGCACTTGCCTGCTGCCTCTGCACCACTGTGGGGAAAAGCCTCAAAAAAGGAACAGTGGCCTTTGCCTTCCCCTCTATCCTCCAGCTACTGCTTTGATGCCAGGCACTTCAGTTTCTCCCTGTGGCCATTGGTGCCTTTCAAGTTGCTACCCCAGTGCTGGAACTCAGAGGGAGTGAGTCAGAGTTAAGTCCATGTGTAGGTTCTTTAAGGGGAACTGCATGGGACTCCCAAAGTTTTTTCCATCAACTCAGTCCCCACATGTTATTGTAACCAGAACTGGAACTGAAACTCTGGGCTTGGGACTGGTGTAGTGCTGGGACTCCTCACCACTGAGATATCTCTTCTGAATTTTTATCCAGCGCATGTGGATGTGGGGCCAGCACACTCTGCATCCCTCTAGTCTGGGTGAATGTGGGTTCTTTAATTTTGTAGTTGTCAGACTTGCGTTCAACTCACTTGATTTCTGATGGCTCTGGGTGGTGGTTCTTTATTTTAGTTGTAATTTTGATGTGGTTGTTCGAGGACATGAATCATATTTGCCTAGGCTGTCATCTTCACTGGAAGTCCTTCAAAGTTACAGTAATTCTTAAAGTTTAACAGAGAAATAAAGAAACCAATGACTATTCATTTAATCCATTTAATTTTATACTGGGGATAACTTTAGTCATTTGTTGTCAGAACTTTTTGAGTTTGTTGTTTGGTGAGTTATACTTAAGATCACCTCCACCGCAATGTTAAATATAGGTGCCATTAATTCTTAACCTGTACAATGTACACATTTTATATTAAAAACGTTTTTATTAATTTTCAGAGAAAGGGGAAGGAAGGGAGAGAAACGTCAATATGAGAAAAACATCAGCTGCCTCTTCATGCTTCCAACCTTGGCCTGCCTGGCCTGCAACCCTGTGTGTGTCCTGACTGAGAATCAAACCAGTGACCTTTCAGTTTATAGGCTGGTGCTCAATCCACAGCAGCTAGGGCCAAATTTAAATTTTAAGAACATAAATAGCCCTGGCTGGTGAGACTCAGTAGATTGAGCTTCAGTCTGTAAACCAAAGGGTCACCAGTTGGATTTCCAGCCACGGTTTCTGCCAAGTTTCCAGTTAGGGGCTTGGGAGAGGCAACCATTCATCGGTATTTCTCTCCCTCTCTTTCTCTTCCCTTTTCTCTCAAAAAAGTAAATTCTTTTTAAAAAAATTATCTTTCTTTTAAAAGACATAAATAGTAACTATGGTTGACAAGGAAGAATGAGTTGATAGAAGAGAAGTGTGGATTTTACTGTGATAAGTAATTTCCTGGTTATAGTTTTGAAAGTGTACAAACTAGTCAAAATAACTTACTTTGAAAGGAATGTATTAAAAATCTAGAAAACTGCATATCTTGAGTAGCAATCTGTGATTGTAACTCTTGGTTAACCGCTGAAGAATTAAAGAATGTTACTTGCTGAAGGAGTTAAAGTGCCTGGTGTTAACATGGGTGGTTTATTAGTAGAGTTAAGAAAAGTGGCCCATCCTTTCAGATGCTACAGTTCATGGTACTACCTGTTAAAGAGTTCCCAGTACAAATACAGCTGTAAATAGTTTGATATATGGCAACAAGTATCATTTATATTCTAAAAAAAATTTTAAAGAAAATTCATGTCTTTTTTAATGATTCAGAGTAACTTAGAAACGTTCGTTTTCCAGGCTCATCAACAGAGCAGACGAGCAGATCGCTTATTAGCTGCAGGGAAATACGAGGAGGCTATTTCTTGTCACAAGAAGGCTACAGGTGAGTATTCTTTAAAGAAATACTGAGTCTAAAACTGCAGGGCAGTTTTTTTTTTTTTTCTCCTCCAGTGCATGTCAACACTATTTAGAATGAAAGTTATAGTAGTAATGATGTGTTGTTGCCCTACACATTCAAGGTTGACCCTACTGATCCACTGAAGCTTCCATTATTTTTAAAATGTGTTGGATTTCCTCTTAACCCAGTCTTAACCACGATGCACATGCCATATTGGTAAGTGATTCCTGAACACAGCTTTCTGAGCCCAAAGGTCCCTAAAGACAGAAGTGATGGCAAGAAGTCTGCCAGTTCAGCTCAGTCATTATAGAAAAGGAACTTGGATTTCAAATAGCCATTTTGGGTTTGGAAAGTAATGACTAGTTTAATTCCAACCAAGTAATTTTCGCTGAGTTTGTTTTCTAATATGTTGATAATATAATACCCATCAAAACTATTGCCATGGCTGGTGTAGCTCGGTGGAATGGTGTCGGCCTGCAAACCCAAAGGGTGCTGGTTTGGTGCCCAGTCAGGGCCAGGTTCCCAGTTGGGGGCTGTTGAGAGGCAACTGATGGAGTACTTCTTACACATTGATGTTTCTCTCCCTCCTTCTTCCTCCCTTCTCCTCTCTCTAAAAGTAAGTAAATAAAATCTTTAAAAAACACACACAAAAACTCCTTTGAGTATGTAGTTTTTCTTTAGCTTCTCTTCTGAATATTTTGTCTCTTTATTTATGCTTGTAATACTATGCTGATGATAGCTTTATTTTAGGTATAAAATTTAGAATAATTGGCTTCGTATCAAACACCCAATTTTATCCCAGTCACACAACCTAGCACATAATGAAGTCAGAAATAGATCTTTGGGGTTTTGCACAATTTTTTGTTGTTGTTGTTGGATGAATAACAGACGGAAAAGCTTTGGGGAAGAGGGTGTTTTCCACATGCTTCATCTGAAACTGGTCTAGCTACCTTTCTTAGAGCAAAAGCTTAAATGGGAAGTTAATAATATCCGTTGGTAATACTTAGAATTCAACATGAATAGTTCAAATGAGCGAGCGGGACCTCAGAGTATAGTGTTTCTCTGTATTTGGTTGAAAACATAGGTCTTGATCTGACCTTCCCATTAGTCTGTGGAGACATAAAAATGATTCAGAGCAGAGTAGTCTTTGTCATAAATATTAGCCTTCTGTCATAATTGAAGGAAGCTTTTTAACCAGAATTGTTAGATTTTTGTGAGATGAGTATGTCTTTCCTAAATTTCTGCTTGGTGGAGCATTTGTTCCTTTTGTGATTCGAGAGCAAATCCATGATCGTACAATTAGATTAAAACATTGTTTTTAAATAACTGTTTTTGAAGGCCCACATTTAAAAATCAAAATTTTGAAAATAATTTGAAATGACAGTGTGACTCCTAGTGAGTTCTTTGTGCTTTGGCATCTCAGTGTCCTTGGGCATCTTCTTCTGTCATGTTGCAGTTTGAAGATTCTATAAAAGGAGACATTGCAGTTTTACATTTGGTTTTGCCAAATTGTTCCACTTGTTAAGGTAGATTTAGCCCTGGTTGGTGTGGCTCAGTGAATTGAGTGCCCGCCTGTGAACTTGCGAGGTGCCCAGTTTGATTCCCGGTCAGGGCACATACCTGGATTGTTGGCCAGGTCCCTGATTGGGGACATGCAAGAAGCAGCCCACTGATATTTATCTCTCATGTGGATATTTTTCTCCTTCGTTTTCTTCCCCACTCTCCTCTCTGAAAATAAAAATTTTTAAAGAAAAGAAAGTAGATTTAAAGCAAACTGTAGTTCCGACAAGGAGACAAATATATGCAGACATAATGGGAGGTGTGGCTAAGAAATGTTCACCCACACCATCAGAGCAATAGACTGTATCATCAAGTTAAAAACAAAAATAACGTGAACAAAATGAAAAGGAATAGTTTGCAGCTAGCTATACAGACAATACAGGAATAAAAGAAAAAATTGTTAAAGTATGGCTGGAGCAAAAACTATAACCATCTCTATGCTTTCTCTTGTGGAGGTAGCATCCAATTAAGCTTTATCTCAAAGATTGTGATAGAGTCAGGGAGACAGCAGTTCTAAGAAGTGGACTTGGAAAATCATCAACATATTTGAATTAATGCTAGACGGAAAGCAGTACCTTGTAGTGTCTGCAAAAAAGGCAAAGAAAAGAAGGAACTTAATGTATAGATAAGGAATGCTAAAAAGTTTGTAGTAAGCAGGAGATAGAAAATGGAGATTGAGTACAATCTGTTATTATTCTTTTTATTTATACCTCATCTTCATCTGACAGATACGTTGAAGGCCTTAGAGGGGAATACAACAGAATGTAAAATATAATTAAAAATAAATAGGTGAGGACTCTATAAAAAGATAAAATGAGAAAAGACTGGGAGTTTATTTCACAAAATGCACAGTGGGCTCTTGCATATTTCATAGGAGAACTTGGCCTTAAGCTTTTTAGAAGTAAGCTCAAAGAGGAAAATTAGGGATTTTTACTGTAACTATTTAAATTCAAACAAATTAAGTCACCTGGGAACTGATCTTAAGATCAAAGAGAACTTTATTAAATTATTGACCATTTATGGTTTCATCAATGACGCTACACAAGGTCTGTCTAGAAGAAGTCCAACCGTTGTTAATGTGAGAATGGTTTATGCGACAATGATGTAACCTGGCTGCCAAGGAGAGTGGACTGGAATGCACGTTTGTAAACAGTGACAACTTCACTATACTAGTCATTGAGGGCAGTAGACACTGGTCAGTGAGCTTGTGTACTGCGTGGCCATTGCATTCAAAATGATCCAGCAAGTAGAGCAACAAATCTGCATCAGATTTTGAGTTAAGCTTGAACATCCCTTCATGGAAACCATTCGAATTACTCAGGAGGCCACAGCTATAGGCAACTGGTGATTAGCAGCAGCAGCAGCAGCATGACAACACGCCTGCTCATGCATCATGTCTTGTGCAGAGTTTTTTGGTGACACATCAAATCATGCAGGTGACTCAGCCTAGATTTGGTGCTCTGCAACTTTTGGCTTTTCTGAAACGAAAATCACCTTTGAAAGAGAAGAGATTTCAGACCATCAGTGAGATTCAAGAAAATCCAATGGGGCAGCTGATGATAACTCCAACAAAGGATTTCGCAGAGTGTTTTGAACAGTGGAGGAGAAGCTGGGAGAACTGTGTGAGGTTGCAAGATAGCAGCTTTGAAGGGAATGAGGCAACATTGTCCTATGTATAATGTTTCCTGTATCTTGCATTTAACTCTTAATATTTTTCATAATGTATGGCTGGCTACTTCCTGGACAGACCTTATATACTGTTTTTGACAATTTCCTTACAAAAAATGTCAACAAGTCGATAAGTTCTATAAGAGGCCCAAATGATGGTCCAGGTATTCATGTGAATAAAAAAGTCATTGATAATCAGCTCTTGATATTTTTTTTTCAAGTCCCTCCACCAGCTCTTACTATTTTTGTGAGCATAATAAGTAGTAACATTTTGATACATTCTTGTTAAATTTTAATGCACCCTAATCCTATTTTCTGATTAAGGCCACCTTTCTCAATTGTGTGTAATATACAAGGATTTTAAAGACCAAACATCTTCAAGATGGAGTTAGGTAATATTCATTTATTAGTTAGCACTGACATCTTTTAAAATCCTTATTTCATTTCAGGAACAGGAAAGCTATATATATAGCAGAGTTGCTTCTAAGTTCATCTCTTTGTCATATGATGGGTATTAAACACTTCCTTTGACCTGTTAATTAAAAATAATGACACTCATTATTTTGTAATTTGTGCCTCTTTTTTTTAAACCAGCATATCTTTCTGAAGCCATGCTGCTGACAGAGTCTGAGCAGGTGAGACATTTTCTTAATATTTGCAACAGCGGTTAGAAGGATTTTCCTGTGAAGAACTGCTTTTAAAATAAAGCATTGTGCCCCTCTCCAGCACTAGTCGAAATACAGGGTGGGGCAAAAATAGGTTTGCAGTTTATATAAAAAAATAATACAATAAATAATGACATAAGAATAAACTCTTGTTTTACATACATACTCAGAACTGTAAACCTACTTTTGCTTTACCCATTTTCTAAAATGGGCAAAAGAATACTTTAGAAAGAAAATTAAATCTAAATGAACTGTTGTTGATGTACCAGACATGGTATGTAGAAAGTTCTTTCCCTTTTTGTTGGTGGTTACTTGTGTTACTTAAAATCTCTGCTTGCCCTTATGTCCTGCAGAGACCCCCCTGAGTGCCTTGCATGAGTACTACCTCATTTGACCAGGAGCTCACAGTAAGTGAGCAGGCCCAGGCAAAGAGAAACCGGTTGGCCTTCCCTTTGTTCTTCAAAGATCATTTAAATCTGAACCTATTTTTACCCAAATTTCTATGCAATTTGTTTTACCAGTGGCTTTAAATTTTTTTCCTGTGTTTGGAGGAGGCCTCCCTAGGTTTTTCAAATATCTTTATCCAAAGATGATTTCCTGATTATACATAGGAAATGATTGAATGAAGGATATCCTCTTCTGTGAGTGGAGATCGGTGGCTGGGAAAAATAAATACCAGTTCCTTAAATTGAACTAAGAGAACCTAAAAGCTGTGTTCTGCCCTGCACACTTTCCTTTGACTATTCATGTGAACCTTCTGAACTGTCAGTGAGAAGACTTTCTAGCTAATTGTAGAATTGATGTCTATAGAGGAAAGTTTTCTGATTTTTTAAGCTGAGTATCAGTGGCATTACAGAGTGTTCAGGCACATTTTAAAAAGGTCTGATTCAGAATCTTGATTTGGAATAGGACTTAGGACTTCCTGAATGAATGGTATTTTGTGTATATTCATAAGCTAACAAAAAAAGTAAGCTTACCTAGAACTGGTTATTTTGGAAACATTTTGAGGTTCAGCTGAATTGCAAACATATAAGTTTTAAATGTTATTGGGTTATTCAGAAAAGAGAATATTGGAATAGCATTTGCTGGATGATACTAAAGAGACTTAGAATGTTAATTACACCTCTCTTTTCTGTGTAATAGGCTCATTTATCACTGAAACTGCAAAGGGACAGCCACATGAAACAGCTCCTGCTCATTCAGGAGCGGTGGAAGAGGGCCAAGCGGGAGGAAAGACTGAAAGCCCAGCAGAGCACGGATAAGGATGCTGCCTCGCAGCTGCAGGCATCCCACAAGCCCTCCTCTGAGGATGCCGAAGGCCAGGGCCTCCTCTCTCACAAGTACAGCCCTTCCTCAGAGAAACGCCTGCCTGAGATTCCAGGGGTCTATGACCGGGATCCAGACACACTGCTGTTTTTGCTGCAGCAAAAGAGTGAGCCAGCAGAACCATGCATTGGCAGCAAAGCCCCAAAAGATGATAAAACAATTATAGAGGAGCAGGCAACCAAAATTGCAGATTTGAAGAGGCACGTGGAATTCCTTGTGGCTGAGAATGAAAGACTAAGGAAAGAAAATAAACAGCTAAAGGCCAGACTTCTAAAAGGCCCAATAGAAAAGGAGCCAGATGTAGATGCTGATTTTGTAGAAAAGTCAGAGTTATGGAGCTTGCCGCCGCATTCAGAAACTGCTACATCCTCTTCAACCTGGCAGAAGTTTGCAGCAAGTACCGGGAAAGCCAAGGATATTCCAATACCCAACCTTCCTCCCTTGGATTTTCCATCTCCAGAAGTTCCCCTTATGGAGCTCTCTGAGGATATTCTGAAAGGATTTATGAATAATTAAAATGCAAGACCGTAGAAGAAGTAAGAAGAGGAACTAACTCCGGTTAATCCAGAAGGGAAAAAAAGGGAAGAGCACATGCCAGGGCAATCCTGAGAGGCATCACCGTCTGGCATATTGTGGAGCAGAGGCATTGCCAGGACCTGGGAACAGTCACTGTGAAATATGTTGCATATCTGATTTACTGACTGGAGCTAATGATTTCAGACTTGGCAGACACTAAACTGTCGGAGGTTCACTTTCTCCTGATACAAACCAAATGGCTACCTGGAATAATTTTTTCAAGCAACAGTTTTTCTTATCTTCAGGGTTAAAATGTGTAAAAGTATGTTCTGTGTAATTAATCTATAATGCCATAAATGATAATGCAACACCTAAATAATATGGTGACTTGAGGGGCTGCCTTATATTTGAAACATGCTTTCTCTATCATGCATTGACTATATGCATTTTGTTATGCACATTTCATTTGTTTAATAAGGTGTATGAGACACCTTTCTAGATGAAACTCCGTGTGCCACACTTTGCACTACTCATAACATAATGATAACCTCAAGACTATCAGGAGAAATATTTAAATTTCCATTTTATGAAGAACCAAATTATTAGTTATGCTTTTTTAAAGAAAATTACCAGTTTACATAATTAATCAGGGTGCATTTTCAGTTCTAACTTTTTTTGTTTGTTGTATAATGCATCATTTGAAAATACCAAGGAAACATCCTTTTGTTTTTAATGATGCATGAATGGAAGTAATGCTAGTTGGCAGTATTTGATTGTAAGAAATCAATAAAGTAATTGTGTTTTATACCTTTGTTGAAAGGAGTTTGTATTTAAAAAGCGAGTTTTGTATGGTTTCTGTGTTGTAAATTTTGAATATGACTTTGAAGAGATTCTGTCCAATGATTACTTTGGTGGGTTAAAGATTTTCTGGTATTTTATAGTCCATCGCCTCTCTAGGGTGAAAGAGCAAAGAAGTTCCTGAGGTCTAAATACATTTGAACCTCCTCCCTGCCTGTGCCTTAGCACACCTGAAAGTACTCAGGCTGGAGCTGCTGTCCGGGGGCCTGGCACTCCTCTCGCACGGTCCAGGGGCGTCTGGGACAGGTGGTGAGGGTGAAGAGGCTACAAGGGCAGCACATTTGGGCATAAGCCACTGGGTGTGTTGAAAGCAGAGATTTGGTTTACTGTGTGGAATTGTGGGAGTGACAGAAATATGCAGGAACAGAATACTGTCTCCTCCAAAAAAAACCAGGGACAGTGGCATTAAGGTGTAAGGTTGGCTCACATGTTTAGTGATGAACTAGCAGCAGTATAAGTGAAATGAGATGAAGTGACCATGCAGATGCCACATTTCTACTTCTGTCACCTTGCTACAGATGAAACCCAAAATAAAGTAGCTCCTTAAAATATCTTTTAAAGAGTTCTACTCTCTGTTAAAAGTTATATTAATTTGTCCATCTTGGTGGTGGTGAATATTTTGCTTGTATAACCTTCCTTATAAAACTTCAGATTCAATAGTTTGTGCCTAAAATTATTACCCTAGCCATTTTTAATTATTTAAAGATTTTAGTTTTAGAGAAAAGGGAAGGGAAGGAGGAAAAGAGAGGGAGAGAAATGGCAATGTGTAGTTGCCTCTAGCGTGCCCTCAGCCTGGGACCTGGCCCACAACCAAGGTAGGTACCCTGACCTGGAATCAAACCAGGGATCCTTCAGCTCACAGGCCAGCACTCAGTCTACCGAGTCACACCAGCCAGGGTTTGTTTCACTTACGCATTCGTTGGTTGAGGCTTGATGTCCCCTGACCAGGGATCAAGCCCTGCCAGGGCCTGGTTTTTAAGTTTTGTGTTTTGAGTCTGTTAATAGAATTTAAGTACCTTCTGACCAAGATGCTGCATCCATCCTGGCACAGTGACTTCCATAAAAATAGACCTCTTTTACTGAATTGTGACATAGCCTGTAGGCATATTTGCAGTTTTTAGGTGCTGTGTCTTCTCAGTTTGGTTTAAGGCACTGAAAGGGATTTAAGTTCAGCTTTCTTCCACCAACTAATGATGATTACACACTCACAGGAAGTCTTGCTACTGAACCCAGGTAACTGCTGGGTGTTACTAGAAATCCAGGAAGTCTAATCCTCAGTTTTTGTTTTTGGCTTTTCCAGATGACAATAAAATGATTCTTTCAGAAAGTAGTAACAATCTTAGCTACGGTTCTGTAGTAACAAGTAATCCATACTTCCTTAAAAACCATGCTTAAAGAGAAAACTGAATTGGGAGAAGGTATTTTCAAAATGGTTCTTCAAAGCCATTGCGTTTTACCAAGGTTATTGAAATAATGAAAATATTTTGTCTCTAGGTGAGTCAGTTCAAAATATTAAACACATCTACTTTTAATACTTCCTAGGTACTTTTTTGTTTTAATGTATTGTGGATGTCATTTTGGGGACCTTTGAGACCAATTATTTCAGCCCTGGGTGATGTGGCTCAGTGAGCCCTGGCCTATGAACCAAGAATCAATTATTTTACAAAGAAACAAATTGAGGCCTAGAAAGTTATGAGTTATGTGAAGTATTATACCAGATTGGGAGCAGAGTCAGGAGTAAGGGGGTCTAATTAGTAGTCCTGGTGCTGTTTTACTGGGCCACACCAGGCTGAATTGTCTAGTTTTCCTGCTGTGGCCAAGGGACGTGGTGGTTTAAATTTCTCCTTAAGATACACATACCACTATACCTCAGCTACTCTGCTGCCCAGGAATTTGGGGCTCACCTGGTGAATGTTGAGTTCATTCTTATGCTCAGTTGTAGGAAGCCTAATATCCATTTTCTGTGGGATCCCTTTTCATGTGTGGGGAGTTGTGATAACTGTTTTTTAAAAAAAGATGAATGCTACTCTGAGGCACTCTGCCATGGGGTGTGCTTAACTCGTAGAGTCAGGACATGATAAAAGCTAGTCATTCTAGACTAGTAGGCTATCTATGTAGAGATTAAAAATGATCATATTTTTGTCATAACCCCAGTGGAGCCTATTTGGAGACCTTTGCAGGGGCAAGTGACTTGGCTGTTGAAGTTTCTTCATCTTTGTCTCAGAGAGAGACGTCCTTTTCACAGTAACGGCTGATGAACAGTGCCATCTAGTGGACAGTGAGGAACTTGGGTCAAAAGGGTTTTGGCAGGCTACTGTTTTTAGTAAATAATTATATTCCAGTGGTTTATAGACGTATAAACAGACACATTTCAGTTTCCATCAGTGCAATCCAAATGCACCAGATTCAGTGAACCACCGCTTCTGCCACTAGAGCTGAAGAAGCCGGTACGGCCCTTCCAGGAGGAGTAACCAGTCGAGGGCTGAGCGGCTGACTCTGGGGAGAACCACAGAAGCGCAAGCACGGAGTCAGTTGGGGAGGAGCTGTAAGCTTGGTCAGTGTCCTGGCAGGACACACGAGGACATCTGGGGGAGGCCTGTGTCCACTGTCACCATTTCCTGAAAGTGAGGGGGCCAGGTTCAGGTCATGATTTTGAGGAATGGAAAGTAGTATATGCTTTGCAAGGCACAGGTGGCTGGGGGAAGAGGTCCCTGTGTGCCCTTGATCATGAGCTGCTTACTAACCCTGTACCACGTGCCTTGGGCCTGGGCTGTTTCCCTCCCGGTTCTGCATTATCTTGAAAGGACCTGCGTGTCCGCTGCCATCCTCACAATGCTATTGGGGACTTGCCTGACTCTCCTGGGAAAGGAGTCAGTCTCCACCTCATTTTGCACTTTTTCATTGGTTCACTGACCTAGCTAGTCACATCTTTCACCTTCTGTTAAATTTGGGGTCATAGTCTAGGTGACAGAAAAGCAGTGACCCACACATACAACCACCACCCTTGGTTTGGACCCCAGGGCCGAGGTCTTTTTCACAGAGCAGACACGGGAAAGATAGGCAGTTCTCCAGTCTGAGCTGCAGGTGTTGGCTCACTTTCAGAGAACTGAACAGCTGAAGTCAGCTGTGAAAAGCTCAAGAAAGGGAACTCACTTTGTGTGCAGCCAGTGGCCAAGAGCTTGCCAACATTTCATTTGTTTGAAAGTCACTGCTTTCATTCAAAGAGCCAGACTGATTGCTGTGAGAGCCAAAGCACTTGACGCAGTAAGTTCCTATACTTTCCATATGGTTTCAAGGTGTAACTAACAAGGTGTCATAGCTTTCGTAGTAAGGAAGTCTTGAGTGAGTCTTGGTGACAGACCAGGTAATGTATAGCTTTGTATCTTGGCCACTTGCTATGTCCCAATTCATAGCGCACAGTATACTGAACGGCACTGATTAAGTCATTGCTTTTTCTCCTGACCTGGTGTGGGAGAGCATCTGTGATAGGTTGGCATTTGCAAATAGGACACTGTGAATCCATGTGTATAGTATGTGTACACATGCAGCAAAGGGAAGCTGGGTAAGCTGGACTTACCCAGGCACCATCAAACCTATACCCCACTTACCACCCAGAAGTAACAGGAAACAAGACTATGATCTGCATGGATGCCACATCCCAAACATATGACAGAAGAGAAATGTACTTGGATACAATGTAATTTATTAACCAGGAAAAGGAATTCCTATTCAGCTCCAAATGACACTACACTGAAGTGGGAGGTGGGCGCTAAATATTTAACTCAAGTTCTCCTTTGTAATCTTGACCCTGAAGTTTCTAAATTCTACACATTTAATACTGCATCCTGCCTGGAGAAAACAGACACATTCAGAGGTTTTTATACTTTCGGAGCATCTGAACTGACCAAAAGGTTGGCGAGAACAAAGTTAATGGTCAGAGAAATTACTTGTCGGGGATCTCCCCAGCCTTCTGAGTCAACAAATGTTCTTGAATGATGTAATAAGCATACGGTCTTCTTTCCCCAACTGCACTTCACCAAGAATTAGGTCGCTAGCATGGAATTCAGACCATGGACAGAATACTCTCATTAGATGAGTTTGCTTTGAAAGCCACTGCCAGGCAGGCGTGATCCATCTTGGCTTCAGCTGCTCTGCAAGACTTACGCAGGTGGCTCGTGCAACAGCAAGAGAAGCAAAAATCTTTTCTAAGAAAATCACCAGACTTTTTAAGAGTCTTGGTAGACATTAAGCGGACCAGCAGTAATCTGGAATTATGTTGGGTTTGAAATTAATTTCTCAGATGCTATCTATGAAAACATTAAGCAAAATATACCATTTAATGAGATGAGGCACATACTGAAAAACAGTATCAAAAAGTCGAAAACTGGGAACTTTCCAAAACACTTAGTGACGAGAGCTGGAGGGTTGGGGGCTGCCTAAACTGGGTACACATGCACACACCCCTGCGTGTTTGAGGTCAAACCAATGCCACCTGGGAAGAGCTGAAAAAGGCTTATTGGACGTAACTGGCCTTGAAGTCCCAGCCTGGTAAGAATCCAAATGGAGTTTCAAGTTTTCTCAAGCTCATCAAGTGTTTTCTGATGGAAAGAGAATGATACAGTAAAAAGGGAGTACAAGGGACATCTGATGTTTTTTTGGAGAGAACGAAGAGGTAGAGAACAAATGTGCATCAGCTCTTGGTAATCTTAGCTTAATACAATGGGGAGCCAAAAAACTAACTGCAAAGGAATGTGATTTATACATGTGAAGGCCGAGGTGGTGAGAAAGGATTAGAGTGCTGTCCCAATTGCAGAGGTGCTGGGATGCAAATAATTCACCAGATAGATCTGGAATGATGCAGCAAATTCGGTCCTTGTCCATGGAGTGCCAGAGTACATCCTGAAGATAGTGAAAGTTCCAATGGCAGGATGATAGCGCAACAGCTTCGTAAAAGTTCATATTGACAATGGCATGAAGGATGGCCAGATATTACATGGCTAAGGAAATCAAGAACCAGGACTAGACCCAAGAAATATCAGTTTCATTACTTAAATTATTTTTTAGAGGATTAATAAGCAACATCGATTGGTTGCCTCCCATACGCACCTCAACTGGGAACTGAACCGCAACAAAGGTACGTGACTAGGAATTGAACTGGTGACCTTTATAGTATACAGGGTGATGCTCCAACCACCAGCCAGGTTCATATTGTTTTAGATCAGGCCCATGCGGTTTTCCCCCGAGATGACCTTTTCATGTCTATAGCTAATACTGCTGGCTGAAGCACTATGTGGCTTCCAAACCGTAATTAAGCAGCCTTTATCCAGGTCAGTCTGCCAAGCAAGGATTTAGTATGTGACAAGTGAAGGCATGCCTGTTTATCGTGGGGCACATGAAAAGGGTCATATAACCAGTGGCTGTCTCCTGATAAACATTCTGGGCTGGAAAAACTCCCTGAGAATAAAGAAGAGACTGATGAAATGGACCAGAGACAATTAACTGGTGGACTTGGATCCAAATCAAGAAAGGCAGCAGCACCATCGCAATGGAGAAGCATCCGAAGATCACAATTGCTGCTCTAGAGCAGTGGTTTGGGATCAAGATACCTTATGAGGGATAGTAAATAACACTGGCTGGTATTTTACATGCAGTAGTAAATGAGTGAAGGACTATAATTATAATATGCTCACTACTTTTTTTTTTAATGTTGAGCTACAGCAGCGTCTCAAGTTAAATGAAGAGTAAACTTCCACAAAATTTTCCTCTGCCTTTGTTAGGTCGTACTTGAGTTTGGCCATGTACTGCATGGATTAGCTTAGACAAAATGCTAGTTGACTTGAATGTATGAACCTTACTTATTAAGCTATGAAAAAAAAACTACTTAATTGGCAATCACAGGACTTAATTTGTAGAGTAGTGCTGATCTGTGTAAGTTGTATTAAGTGGGATTCACTGTGATGTCTGCTTTGATTCTATGGCCTCAATTGTAACCTGAAAATGGCATGCAGTGTAATTTAGCCTGCGGTAACCAGTGACAGAAATAACTATCTAAAGGGGTTTATCATAATATGCTGTTCGAGGGCTTGCAATACTGTTTTTTAGGTATGTTAGAGGCTTATACTTTACCATTTGTGCTCCAAATAACTGTAATATAATCTTGGTAGTAGAGCAAATTATGAAGAATAGCTTTAACTGTGTGGTTAAAAGTCATGTTCACAAGCTTAGGTATGGATACCAGAATTCAAGCATTACTGAAAAGTATGTTGTCCCCTTAACATACTCATCACAAAGCAAAAAAAGAAAGGGTTAATACAAGTTATAAAAGAGGGCACCCATAATCATTGAACTATTCCTCAGCCCAATTTTTTTCCCTAGCCAAAAGATAAGTTGTCATTCATCTCATTAACCCTTGGGCCAGGTGGGGCATTAATGGGAAATGTAATTATCACATTCCTGGCTGAACCTTGCCTTGGAGCATGGTGGTGTAATAGCCTACACGGAGCTAAAAGATCAAGGACCTAACAGGAGAAAAACTAAGCAACCTGAAGGTTACAATTTGGGTATACCATGTTTTTCTTTTAAAGTACGTGCTTTCTAAATGAGAAGAAAAGGGAGACTTTGGAGACTTTGACTTGGGATGGTGAGCATAATCCAGTGTGCAGATGATGTATTATAGAATTGTGCATCTAAAAGCTGTACAATTTTGTAACCAATGTTACGCCAATAAACTCATAAAGAAGAAAAATGGAAGAGAAAAAGCTGTCCCCTCAATATCCTGCAGGTGCCAATGGAGGGCTACACATGTCCAGTAAAATTCAATGGTTATGACTGCATGACCCTCAAGCAACTAAGTAATAGTAGTCATCTATTAAAATCAAAACTCCAAATTAAAGCAGTTTACTAAAGCCATAGAGTAAGTAGAAAAACTACATTCAATCTAGACGGACCAATTTCAGCTTCTTCCCTGCCATCTGCTTCCTCTCTTCTAACCCCAGTGGTTATTGGCAGCTATCTCGGCTGTGAAAACGGATTTGAAACTGCATATTCTCATAATCATAGCTTAACAATTCATGTATGGGCTCGATTTTCAATTAAATGTGTACATAAATGACAAATGATGGAGTTACCTGTATTCTTTTCAGTTGGGTCAACAGGATAAATAAGTTGAGGCACCTATTTGTTATGGCCCATAAAGTCTAAAGAATGCGGTGTCACGAGAAAATGCTGATAGTCACCTTGACGATGAAGAAGGAAGCCCATTTTTGATAAAGTTCTTTTAATGGAAAATGTAAAACCCCTGTCAACTTCAATGTACAAAGCCATATGTAACACTTGCACTTAACAAATAAAAGCAAGCCAATGTTTTAAAAAAATACATCATTAAATGTATATATGTATATATTTACATAGCATATTAAGTTTAATATTTAGCTTTAAAAGTTCACATAAATTTTTACCAAAATGAGACAATTTTAAATAAATTACACCTTTTGAAAATGTTTAATTGTACAGTCAATAGCTTCAACAAAATATTGAAGTGTCTGTATTTAGTATCTGCTTTATATACTTTGTATTTTACAATTTTTACAATTATTTGGCAGTAATTTTCTGATTATGACATGAACGCTGTGCGATTCAGCAACTTCCCAAATGCAGGCAATAGCTGGTATTTGTGTCCTATTCTCACAGTAACTGTCTCAATGTAGTGAAAAATATCAGTTATTTTAGTAAACTGTACAAGGGCACATTTACACTTGATCAACAATATAGCATAGAATTTTGTATTTTTTCCAAAAATAAATACATCATTTTAAATCTGGCATCTTCACAAACATCATATACACTATAATACAAAAACAGCTCTGAAGTGCTGCTTTCTAAATGTAGCTTGTTTTATAACTAACATTTAGTCATAGGAGCTGTGACTGACGCTATCCTGCTATGTATCAGTAACAAGTAATTACTGCAAAGAGAATTTCTTGGCACTGATGGTTTTATGAACTTCAGTCAGTGTGCATACATTATCATCGTTCAGGAATAAGTCATCCCACTTCAAAGGCCTAAAACAGCAAACTGGAACACACCTAATTTTCTTCCATGTCCTCTATTTCATCTTCATGTATTTTCAAAGCTTTCACCGTTTCCTTGACTGCATGATACAAGATGTTTTTAACCTGAAAAATATGTTTTAGAATTATGCTAGAATTACTACTCACTTTAGCTGGAGATGAATAAACGAAAACTGCAACATTAAAAAAACTCTTTTGAAGTCAAATTTAAGAAATAAATGTGAAAGTCAAAATCAGGGCCACTAAAAATTACACACCACACTGTTGACTGGCAATTTTTTTTTTAAAGATTTTATTATTTTTAGAAAGAGGGGAAGGGAGAGAGGCAGACAGGGAGAGAAACATCAATGTGTGGTTGCCTTTCACCTGCCTCCAGCTACAGACCTGGCTTGCAACCTGGTTATGTGCCCTGGCTGGGGGATCGAACCAGTGACCTTTGGGTTTGCAGGCCGGCGCCTTGTATCCACTGAGCTACCAGCCAGGGCTTGACTGGCAATTTTATACAAAAGCTAATGTAAGTGCAAGCACAAGTTAACTTGCTATTGGTCAACAACATTTGGGCTTGAAAACAAGTTTTTTTTTTGTGACTGGTCAACAGTGTGTTAAGTGCATATTGATGTTAATCACTGGTCATTATCCTAATGTGACAAACGAGGCCATGACGCCTAAGCTGGAATACTCGTGTAGTTATCTCCGAATATTAAAAGCCTGCAACACAGCAGATGGTTAGAAAACTCATGTCTTACCTGTAGTTTATCATCATAATTGATGTCATCCTTCAAAAGTCTCAGTTCCTGTGTTAAATGAAATGACTGTACAAGATGTTCTGGAGACACAAAGTCTTCAGTTACCTGAATGCAGCTGTGGAAATTCTGTACCTGTCCCCAAAACAAAGAGTAAAATGTAAATTTTAGGAGACAAGGATGAAGAAGAGCAAAGTTGTACAGTAACAGTAAACGCAAAGGACAATTCACCAGAGAATTTCTTTTCTCCAAAATATCAAATGCATTTCAAAGCAGAAGACCACACTTCAGGAACATTTTTAAATGATGGAAAGAATTTCCAGGAATCCTCCAGAGAGTCTGATAACCAGATCCTAAATCATCAGTTTTGTTTAGGTGAATTTTTTTGGTGTTACTTTAAAAAAAAAAAAAAAAGGTGCTAACTGGAAGCTATCTGTTCTACTAACTCGTGCCATCAACCTGGATATTTGTTGTTATTCCTTGGGCTGTCAGTCTTTTGGTCATTTCACTCTTAACTTTTAGACCAGAGAGAAAAGGACATGAAACTTAGATAATACCCAACACAAGAGTTTTAGGATTAGGCCAGAATTTTTTGTGCCTGTCTTTCAAATTAACCAATTAAAGATATCCTTCCATCTCCTGGTGGCATCACTACAACTGCTTTTCAATAGCTGTCTCTCTCCTGACTAAATGGTTTTCACAAGAAGCCAAGCCAGTAAACCTAATCTGTTACTGGTTGAACATGTATATACTGACTGCACACACTTCACTATTTCACAGAACTCCTTTCTGTTAATGATCAGGTCTGTGTGACAAAGAAAGGACCAGTCAGTCAGTCTTGATTTTGTGATGTTTCTAGGTTGTCTTCTAGTGAAAGCAAAAGATAAAATCCCTGGGAAAGGAGAAATAAATGAAAAGTAAGCACTTAAACTTATTCCAACTTTTTAAAGTATAAAAATAAATTTCACTGGGAGGAGTGAGAATGAAAATGGAGATGAGATAGGAAGTAGGAAACAGGCTGCAGAAAAGACCTAGATGAGGGCAGATGGCAGATGGAATTCCAATTCCCCCTCTGGGCGTAGCAATTTTCTAAATAGCTGCTGAAGTCTGCGCAGTTCTCTAACTCTAACACTGTGCCTCTACTGATAACTAGAGAGCATGCATCTATATTAAGATATGAATCAGTCTCTTCCTTTTTAATCATTAGCTTGTTGGTTCCTCTGGAGGCCTCACACACTGCTGCCTCGTCTCCCTGCATCTTCATTACGTGTCTGTAGAACAGATAATACTCTGTGTTTCACAGAGCAGGAAACTGTGGATAAGAGGTCCAGCTCCTGTTCCAAGATAAAAAAGCCAATATGTGGTGTGTCACCAGGAACCCAGCTCCTGTGATAGCCTCCTGTCTAACAGATGCTTTCCAGCCCCACATTAACTCACGCCACGCCAGCATACATAGCCTCCAAATGCCCTTAAAACCTGCCTGGGGGTGAAGTCCTTCAAAAGTTCTAGCAGGCACAATTGAGCACATCTAGATCAACTGTGTTATAATTTCTCTCTTCCTTGGTATTATGATTTTGTTTCTACATCCTTTCCCTGAGTTCCTTTAGCTTAGACTTTAACCCTTTCAACATAACTTTTGGGACACATACATCTCTGCAGTATTGAAAGGGTTCCGTCCATCAACTGTCTTCAGTGCACAGATGTCTCCTCAGTCCAGTACTGGGGTTCCCTCAGGGACAGTTTCTATCCATTTCATTCATTTCCCCTGTGAACCGGCCATACTCTCGTTTTCTGTGTATGTTATGTAACTTCTGGTTGAAAACTAGACACCTGGACATTATAACATGGTAACTGGAAACCACATTTTCTCTCTCTGGCTCAGGTTTTGCGGACTGTGGAGGGCTACGGCCATCCATTTGTTATGTGACTTTTCCGAACTATTTCTGCAAAGACTGTATCCTTTGATCACTGAAGTCGGTTCTGTCACTTCAGTGGTCAGCCAGTGACCTGCCTGAGATCTCCTTAAATGCCCCCAATCAGCTGCCCTTTTCTTCATGAAGCCGTCAGCCCCCTCATTAATGGAAGCCTTGGGTTAGACTCCAGAATTCTGACCAAGTTCATGCTGTCTTTGCTAGCTTATGGATGCTTTAAAATCACTTTCGAACAGGGATCTCTGTTAGTGCTTGCAAGATGTTATTAGATTTCCTAATGACCTCAACCTGATTTGTTATGCTTAAAGATTTAAGGGTTAGTTTGAATAGGCAAGATTCTGTCTTAAAGTGAAACACATGTGAACTTCCCTCTCTACTTAATGCTTTCTTTGGCCATCTTTGAGTCATTTATGTTTCACTTCCTTAATAGACTGTTTTATTCAAACTTGTCTTAAAGGATCAGTTGTAATTAGAAATAAGTAATGTTAAGAAAATATAACTCTTTTCTGTTCATAGTAGGAAGGTTATCTTGACACTGTCATATACACAGCAACTTGTGAAAACTTAAAAACTTGAGAAGATTTTGTCAAAGTACTTCTAGTCATAATGAATGAACTCAATATAAATGACCAAACATGAGCCCTGGCTGGTGGCACAGTGGATGATAAGGTGCCAGCCTGCGAACCCAAAAATTGCTGGTTCAATTCCCAGCCAGGGTACATAATGAGGTTGCAAGCTAGGTCCCTAGCCGGGTCCATCGCTAGAGGTAGGTGAAAGGCAACCAACCATACATTGATGTTTCTCTCCCTCTCTGCCTCTCTCCTTTCCCCTCTCTGAAAAATAATAAATAAAATATTTTTAAAAATAACCACACACAATCAATTAAAAGGGAAATTTTATCACTAAAGATTTTAAGGGATATTTTATCACTAAGGATTTTATGTTAATTTTACAAAATCACTGTCATTTAAAATAAAGGCTACTATAAACCTTAAGATACCATAAATGAGACAAATTAAATCCTGGAGGTCAGGTAACACCTGCTCCAACCAGGGGGACACACAGGGGTTTCACAGATTTATTTTTGCTAACAGATTGAAAAAAATTTTTTTTTCTTTTATTGATTCTAGAGACAGGGGAAAAGAAGAAAGAAGAACAGAAACATCAGTCAGTTGCTTACCTGCACCCTGACTGGGGACCGAACCTGCAACCCAGGCACACACCCTGACCAGGAGCTGAACCTGTGACCCTTTGTTGTGCAGGTTGGCGCTCAATCTGAGCCACATCGGCCAGGGCTGAACTCAACTTTTTACCAGGCTAACTTTGCTCACTAGTTTGAAAAATTGCGGCTCTTCTCCTCTTCCTCTTAAGCAGAAGCAGCAGACAGAGGCTGCCTCTAGAAGAGAGGCACTGGGGAGGGCAGGGGGCAGAGTTCAGATGAAGATGGCATTTTCACTGTGAATTCTTTTATAATGTTTGAATTTTAGAAAATCATATGAATGCATTATATTTTTTGAAAGAAAAAATACTTTAATCTTTTCAACAAATAGTACTGAAACAACTGAATATCCATAAGCCAAAATGTGATCTTGATCCACACTTTGTACTATAAACAAAAATTAAAAATAAACCACAGGCCTAAATATAAGAACAACTATAAAACCTCTAAAATAAAATGTAAGAGAAAATCTTTGTGATCCTGGGATAGGCAAAAAATTTAGATATGACAATACAAGTGTAATACATAAGAGAAGAAAAGTGACTCAATGAACTTTATCAAAAATTTAAAAATTGCTCTTTGGAAGACAACATTAGGACAAGACACACACTAGGAAAATATACTTGCAAAGTACATAAAAGATAAAGTTAAGTAGAATAGATAAAGAACACTCAAATCTCAGAATAAAACACAATTATAAAAAGACAAAATATCTGAACACACATTTACCAAAATATTTATGGATGGCAAATAAATGCACATGAACAGATGCTCAACATATTTAGTTATTAAGAAAATACAAATGGAAACCACAAGGAGACACCAATGCACACTCATTCAAGCGCTGAAAACCAAATAGACAAGTAGAGGGAATGTAATCCGCATACACTGCTTTGGGGAATGGAAAATGACACCACAACTTTGGGTAACAGCCTGGCAGTTTCTTACAAATTAATTATACATTAATCATGTGACCAAGGCAACCCCACTACTATGTACTTACGCAACTGAAATGAAAATCTATCTTCATACAAAAACCTTAAGTGAATGTTTATAGTGCCTTTATCATTGCCCCAAACTGTAAACCACCAAAATGTTCAATTGGCTAATGACTAAAAAAGAAAAAACCAACCCTCCTCCAACTTTGGTACATTTATATAATGAACAACCACACCCAGCAGTAAAAAGGAAACAATTACTGACACACACACTACAAATGAAAACTCAAATGCATTATGTTGAAAGACTCAAAGGCTACATACTGTACAATATAATTCCAACCATGACTTTCTTATGCAGGCAGAACTACAGGGGCAGGAAACAGGTAAATGGTTGCAGGAATGTCAAGTAGGAAGACAGGCTGACTAAAGAGGTGCAGGAGGAAATTTCTTAGACTGGTGAAGTGTTCTATATTTTAACTGTGTTGTTACCTAACCATCAAAATTTAAAAACAGCACTGTCCATTAGAGCAAGGGTATATTTTACTACATGCAAATTGTACCAAAATAAATGGGAAAAAAAATAAAAATAAAAAATAAACCCAATCTGCATTATCCAATTCAACATTAAGAAAATGGATACTGGATAAATTGAATATGTAAGAATTTTTAAGAAAATCTGTATTATCAAAGAACTATTCCTATTTGTAAAAAGATTTACTGTACTGTTCTTTTAAACAGGCCATCCCTCGAAGGGCATTTTCCATTTTGATACAGATTAGACATTCCCTGATAGGCAAGAAGGCAAAAACATTGTATGTGGGGGAAATCCCAATTAAACCTGAATCATAAATGATCCATCATGTCTGAGCTGATTGTGTAAGTCCATGAGAAAATAAACCAATTTAACATAAACAATACATTAATTTATTAATACATTTCCCCAAGAAGTTAATGTAGGAAAAAAGCTGTTTATAATTACTACAGTATTTATATTTGCTATCATAAATGTTATTTGAGAGATTTAATAACTCTAACTCTGAACCCAACATCTTAAAAACTCAGTTATTATAACTTAAGGAATATTTGTACCACTATAATAATGTTACAAATGCTAAACAGGCAGTAATTGCATATGCAGTTACAGAAAATGTGGGACACTTTCCTTGGTAAAACTATTCACAAGATACATCTCAGTGACCAGTTGGAAGAAAAGGTACAGAATCAACTTCGAGGTAAACTAGCTTTTTGGGTTCCTGGATTTTCTTTGTACACTGTGTTACTGTATGGGCTAAATTGCTCTGTGGTGGCTCCAGTTAGTTACAGGAATCTGTTGGATGCTTTTAATCCAAGCCTCCATACCCACCATCTAATTGTACCCTTCTCCTACGTGTTAGAGGCAAGCCACAGGGAACAAAAATCAGGTGTTTATTTTAGTGTTCTAAGTTTTGTGGATCAACATTTATAAAAATTACATACCATCTTTCTTTGGCTATGTTACTGCTATGTTGGCTCAAGAAAGGTAGGAGGTAGACTGAAAGCCCAAATTTTGAAATGGTCTAGCCAAAAATTCATTCTACTCATACTTGACGTGGTAGAAAATGTAGGGGGATCTCTAAGTCTTCACACACTCCTTCACACTGATAAGTTTCAACTATGGTAAAATGAACATGTAGCACAGTACATCCCCAAAGTTGCTGATGGGTTCTGTGATTTTAGGTGGAACCATATACAGTGAAGCCAATATTACCAGAGGCTAACTGATAAAAACAAGAGTCAAATCCCAAAGGGATAATGAAACGTTCCTTGAGGACTGCTGTATCTTTCCCTCTCAAAAGTCTTAAAAATTAGATTTTGATCCACTCAATCAGAGATAATGCAGAAACAGAAACACAGCAGATGTGTACACACACCGCAAGTTTGCGTACCTGATGAAGTGCTCCCGCTGGTAAGACCACCGCATCACCCAGGAACTGAACAAGCGTGCAGGTTCTCACCCCATGCTCCTCAAGCAGTCTCTGACGGAGCTTCCTGTTCACATACCAACTCTGATCACGTATTGGATCATGTTCTGGTGGAACTTCAAGGCCCTGCTCTTTTGAAATCTGAAATACAGATTAAAATTAAAATGTACATCCTAATTTAAGGGAAATGGTAAACCTGGTTCTGTTACAGTAAGTTTTTTTGTTCTCAGGATCTTATGGAATAAGACAAAATATTCTACAACAATTTGAAAAGCTAAAATAAAGGACAAGTAAAACAACATTGCACACTGATATGCTGTTAATAAAGGGAATCATACTCCGTTCTCATCTCCTCCTTCACTGTGAAGTTTGTTCCTTCCTCATAATTGTTTCAAGTGTATAATACAGAACCCTGACCGGTACAGCTCAGTTGGTTGAAGCTTCATCACATAAAAGGAAGGACTGTGGGTTCGGTCCCAGGTAGGGCAAAAGGGAGCGACAACTGGTAAGAGATTTCTCTTAGATCTATGTTTTCTTTCCCGCTCCCACTCCCTCCCCACCCTCTAAAATCAATAAGCGTACCTTCAGATGAGGATGAAAAAAAGTAAAGAACATGATGGGGAAAAGCTTAGTTTAGTACCTTTTCCCCAAAAGTCAAACCATCTATGTCCATGGACTTCATTAATATTTCTTAATCCTGCTCTTCTTTTTAGATAGGTATGTTCTACCTTTTACATAATTACTTTGATACTACTAACCTCTGACCCTTGACAAATGAATTTCAAGGGGCCATTTATTATCCACTGAATAATTTTCTTTAAAGAGCATGATTTATAAAATTTTAAATCAAAATACTGGTAGGCACTCTGGGATAAGATCATAGGTACAGTGTAAGAAGAAAAGCAGCAATGATGATTCCTTAAAAGAAATCCCTACAGTTACAAAATTTAGAAAATATCTGAATGGGTTTTAATTATTTCAGATGTGAACATTCATGAATATGAACTAAATTAAAGGTGCAATTCCTCAAAATTCCAATCTATTCAAGTAAGTATCAGAGCAATCATATGTGATACAACAGTATTTATTCCCTAGGTCAACAGCAAAGAATATCAATTAAAAATAAAGATCTTACGTTGTTCAACTGTTTCTACAATACGTTTATTTTTATATCCCAGTTCCCAATCACTATTCTTCACCAAGGGTAACTAACATCAAACTCATCCATAGATTAGTTCTTTACTATGTAAGGGGGCAGGGGAGAAGCAGTAGCAACTAAGAAACAGACATTCAAAAAACCTTCAACAGGAAATGGATTTTGAAAGGACAAAGAGACCAGAGACTTTGCCTTTCTACAACAAAAAAGAAAATCTCCGCCTCCTTTGAAGTAATAATTATTTAATGGTCTTATATTGAACGCAAAATGAAATTATAGAAGGTGAAGAGACAAACTATTTGTAACCTAAATTATACCTTTTGAAGAAATTCCCTTATCTTATCAATGTCTTTCGCAGCATAAATATGCCACAGAGCACCAGGTATTTCACTTGAGTCCTTCAATCGTTTTCTTAAAATGTCATCCAAATCTTCTTCTTCAAATTTCTTGAGTATTCCTATAACACAAGAGTGTATTTTCTATTTATTCATTATTTGACATTGGTGGTGGTTCCACTTATTTATGCATTCGTTAGCTGTTTTGGTATGTGCCCTGACTGGATCAGCCCACAACCTTGGCCTGTCAGGACAACACTCTAACCACTTGACCTACCCAACCACAGAAAGAGTTTTCAAAGCCAGTCTCCTAAAATCGATCGAACAGCCAGCATAGTGCCTGACTAGACCGGGACTCTTAAAGAGGAGATAAACCCAAAATGTCTCCTAATTCTGGGGGATCTCGCTTATTATTGGATCATCTGTAATCAAATGCAGATGCCGCGGTGCTATAGTTCTGAGGAAACATCAGATCATTCTTCTAAAATGTTGGAAAACTACAAACTGTATGAACAGAAAAAACTGGTAATTATGGTTATTTCTGAGTGAAATATAGGAAGGTCTTCTTTTCCAAATTCCTAATTTCACCACATTTTAAAGCAATATTCTTAAAATAGAAGAAATCTATTGCTGGCTATGATGAATTCGTCAGATGTTTCCTCATTTGTGACAATAAAATCTTTTTTCATCTTTAAAACTGGCTGCAAGTTGAAAGGCGCTGGTGACATACTAGGAGAAACTAAAGTGTCTGGCATCAAGGCAAGAGCTGGGGACAGCTTTCTTGCAGACTGAAGCCACTGACCCTTTTCTGAACTTGCCCTGGACAGAGCCACAGCAGCGCCCCCAGGCAGGCATCATATCTGAGACTCTATCAACCTGGCTAACGCACTTGCCCTGCCCTGGACATCCCTGAGACACGATC
The DNA here is from genome assembly GCA_004026585.1 of Noctilio leporinus. NCBI lineage: Eukaryota > Metazoa > Chordata > Mammalia > Chiroptera > Noctilionidae > Noctilio > Noctilio leporinus. The sequence goes on along the minus strand of PVIW01000930.1, from coordinate 5,519 downwards.
CCACCCAACTTAAGGGACCAGGCAAGCTGTTAAGAGACTTTTCCCTATGAATGGTTGGTCCTGGCTCAGGCCTCACAACTTCCTAAACCCTCTCAACAAGCAACAACAGCCAGCTGGCCTCAGTGAGCCTCCTCCAGCTCCCCTACCTTTTGCTAAGTGATCCCATGCACTGCATTGGCAGCAAGAGCCTAGATTCACTGCGTGGTTTACTCTGGGAACCTCCAAGCCCAGCACAAGTAGCAGCTGCCTCAGATATACAGCTCAGGCAGGGTGGCCCCAGGCAAAACACAGCTGGGGGCTGACCTTGGCCTGCACCATCCAGTAAACCACAACCCAGTGGACAGCTACCATGTTGGAGCACCACCAACCCTGCCCCTGCACAGTTGATCCTCCACAGAGAGTACTCAGCCCACACAAAGGGTGCACCTCCAGTACCCAGGTTGTGCCTCTGGACCCTACAGGACATCTACTACATTATGCCACTGAACTAAGACAGGGAGTCATGGCAGATCTACCTAATGCGTAGAAACGAACCCAGGGAGGCTGCCATGATGAGCAAAGACACATGACCCAAATGAAAGAATAGATCAAAACTCCAGAAAAAGAGCTAAACAAAATGGAGATTAGCAACCTATCAGATGCAGAGTTCAAAACCATTATAAAGATGCACAAGGTACTTAGTGAGGACCTCAGCAGCACAAAACAGAGCAAGAGAGAAATGAAGGATATGTTAATTGAAATAACAATTTATAGGGAACCAACAGTAGGGTGAATAAAGGCAAGAATCTAATCAATGACTTAGAACCTAAGGAAGCAAAACCAACCAATCAAACAATAAGGGGAAAAAATGAGTATAGTGTAAGCAACCTCCGGGACAACTTCAAAAGTCCAACAGTAGAGGAAACAGTAGACAAAGAACCTATGCGTGATCCATGGACATGAACTACGGTGTGGGCAATTACCTGGGGGAGTTGGGGGTGCTGCATGTAGGAGGGTAAAGGGGGAAAAATAGGGACAACTGTAACAGTATAATCAATAAAGTAAATTTAATTAAAAAAATTGAAGTTGGCTGCAAGGGTTAATCGAAACATTTATTAAGTGTTTATAATGTCCAGACACTTTCTTAGAATACTGTGAATCAGAATTAATAAAGACACAGCTGAAACCTCAAAGCAAAAGAGGATATTAACAAATGTAGGCAAATGAATAAAAATATCACACGGTAAGTGCAATCACGAGTACAAGAAATTCACACAGGTAATTTTAAAATGTTATCTATGTAATATACATTTATAAAATGCTCTCTTTAAAAAATGACAGCTGATGGTGCATTCTGGGCTCCACATGTAGAAACAATGATGTAAGTGATGGCTGGAAGTCATCTATTTCACAGGAAGTTCATGTAAACTAGAAAAAGGAGAAAAATAAAGTCTGGGACACTACAAAAGTCTATTTTTACTCCTTAAGATGGTAGGAACCAGGGAGAAAGTGTCAAAGGAGCCAAGGCCAGTATGTAAAGACAACCTAGTGATTAAAGTGCTCTTTATTACAGAGGTGGCAAGGAATAAAAAGACCAGAAAGAAACCACTGAATTATTCAGTTGTGATGGCTGCAGCCAAAGTCATTTCAGTGGGGTGGCAGGTATAGAGCCCAGCCTGTGCTGAGTTGAAATGTTAAAGGCACAGCAAAGATTCTGTTATGAGGGCAAGAGCAACGGGATGGTGGCGGGGAAGATGTAGTCTGAAGGAGGTTTTCTTTTGGGAAAAAAAAGGAACAGTCCAGAGTGTGCTGCCTTTGGGGAACAGCCAGTGGAGAGGAAACATGTAAAAAGCCTGTATCTATAAAGAAGAGAATAATAGATGGAACAAGGTTTCAGTTCTAGAAAGAAATCCAAAGGATGGACTATAAAACCCACATACTGGGTAGAAATGTTATTTTTACTTAAAAGAAAAACCCATTTTATATGATGCTGGAGAAAATATCATCTTTTGAGCCCGAGGGCTTAGTTTCTCTTCTTTAATATAAATCTCTGGAAGTCTCATCTTCAACATACAGGTCTGTAAGTGAGCTTCACAGTCTATTTTTGGTAACCCAATATTTTAATGATAGGAAAGAAGAAAATGAACAGAAATATCCATTTTAAAAATTGAAAGACGCCATGGCTGGTAGCACATAGGATAAGGCGCCAGCCTGCAAACCCAGAGGTCGCTGGTTCGATTGCCAGCCAGGGCACAAAACCAGGTCGCAAGCCAGTCTCCAGCCAGGTTCATAGCTGGAGGCAGGTGAAAAGCAACCATACGTCAATGTTTCTGTCCCTCTCTGACTCTCTCTCTCCCTTAACCACTCTCTAAAAAATAATAAATAAAATCTTAAATAAAAAAAGAAAGGCAGGTAAATAAATTAACCAATTTTCAAGTAATAAAGGTTAGAATATTCCTATTTCAATAGTAATCCTTTTTGGAATCTTTGCTATTAACACTTAGGCTGACACTCTGGATAATACTAGTGTGGGTGGTTAGATGTATTCCAAGTACCAGTTGTCTTTAAGTTTCTTTACCTGCTTTTGAAAGAATGCCATTTCCTTTAGCTATGCCAACATAGACTAGAATATTTACAACATCAGAAACTTCAACATGGAGATTTGTTGTTCCTATATCATGATCTTTAGCAGCTGCTACACCTGTGTAAGAAATAAGATTTTACTTGACAAACTATTTTACACATCCCAAATCAGTTCTAGAAAAACTTAATTGTTGAGTTTTATTTTCCTTGTTCCAGAACCAGCCCCCAAAAGCCACAATTCATTTACTATCTCATGAAAATCAAATCAATAGTAAAGGGATACATTTTGGAAGGTACTTAACTGTACAATGGCTATTAACTCCTAATATACAGAGAAGATTACAACTGACTATTAAAAAAGATTTTTATTAAAACCTAAAAACCATTAGATAATTAATTTATCTTTGAATAGAAGTTAGTTAAAGTTCAATTCCAAGTTGATAGAAATACAAATGTGTATCTACCATAGGCACTGCACAACCTGGGTCCTAGATCAGGGCGCACAAAAAATCCTGGCAAGTGAGAAGCCAAATTGAGTTTTCCTTCTGGATTACAATATTCTGGCAATGGCAGGCTTTTTAAAAGATCTTCATATCTGAAAAATAACATTGACTTCTGAATAAAAACTTGCATTTTTAAGTACACTCAAAAATATAATTTTTAAGTTCAGTAAAACTTCAGACAAACTTTCCTTAAGGTCTTTTGATAGGTTAAATGAATGCATGACACATGGGAAGTGAAGAGCAGAAGTGGTACTCAGACTGAAATGCTACCTAATCAGGACCAATTAAAAGCACCGCTGAGAGGGAAGTCGAAATGGCCCCACTGCGTCCTTGATGAGCACTTTCCTTTACTAACACACACTCCCCTGCTGAGACAACAGAAATTCAGTTTTGTATTTTACTTATTTTTAATTGAGGAAGAAAATGTCTAAAGTTCACTTTTTTTTGTTCCTATCTTACTTGTAGGTATAATCTCAGCTCAACTTCACAAAAGCTGAGAGTAAAAAAATTTAAGTCTCAAAAGACATACCTTGCTGGCATCACAGTCTTGAATTCTTCTCCTGAAGGGCAATCTTTCAATTTTAAAACAACTGTTTCTCCACTTTTTGTTTTTTGCCGTTCTATAAAGAATGCAATTAATTACTAAAACGATCATCTCTGCCCTTTCATTTTTATTAATGTTTCGAGATAAAATGTAAAGTAAATGAATAATTCAATTGTTGCACAGTAGGTATTTAATGCATGTTCCTATAGTGGCTTTTATTTCTCATCTACTTAGTTTTAAGACTTTAGTTCCTTATGTACATAAATTCTTTAAAAAATATTTTTACAATTGTTATTAATATACTTCTGCTTTTCAAAGTATTTTACATAAATTTAACAATTCAGTCTTCTAAGGCTTATTGGGTTTCCGCAAAGTATTCCCCATGTGACGTGAGTAACCAGAAGACCTACTGCTCGCCAGGTGTGGAGAGTCTCTTATTTCCCAACACAGATGGTCCCTAACTTTGGATGGCTCAATGGTGTGGAAAAAGGAGGCATTCAGTAGAAAATTGTCTTTCTAATTTAAAATTTTCATCTTTCTCTATGCTCTCCAGTATGTTCATTTTATTTTGCCCAATGTAAGTAAACTAATGTAACATTTAAGGTCGACTGGCTGAAGCTATGATTAGGTGAATTAAATGAATTTTTGACCTAATAATTTCAACTAACAATGAGTTTATTGGGATATAACCCAATCCTAAATTAAGGAGCATCTGTGTTCCTTCTTTATTATACAACAAAGTAATAGAAGTTTAAAAGATTAAAAACTTGTTAGATAATATTTACAATTTATTGTTCGAGGGGGATATGTTTAGCAAAAACAGTAAAACAGATGAAAACCAACATACTTGAAACTTCTTCAAAACCATCCCAGAATTCTTTAACATTGGCATTTGAAATAATGCTGTCTTTGCAGTTCAGAAGATCAGCTTGGTGGTCTCCAAAATCAAGACTAATGGATTCTGCTTTCCATAAGCTCATATTCATTTTCTTATGTGCACCAGAAACCACTGCAGGCTTATAAATAGATAAATAAAAGTTAAAAGGTATATGGAAACCTGCAAATTTTGATTTTCCACACACATAGAACAAATGTTTAACTTTCAGTACTAATGACATAGGAGAATTAAGAGGCTATCAAAAAAAGTCCCTGAACTGGAAAGATGTTCACAATACACTGTCAAAAAAAAAAAAAGGTGGTAGGAGAAAGCCATGTAGAATACGTTGCCATTTTTGAAAATAATGAAAATTAAAAATGTGTAGCAATTTTCAGAAAAGTCTGAAAGGCTTTAGTGAAAGTTTTGTTTCTTGCCCTGACTAGTGTGGCTCAGTAGATTGGGTGTCACCCCACAAATCAAAAGGTCACAGATTCAATTCCCAGTCAGGGCACATGCCTGGGTGGCAGGCCAGGTCCCTAGTTGGGGGTGTTGTAGGAGGCAACAGACCGACGTTTCTCTCCCTCTCTTCCTTCTTCCCTTCCCCTGTCTCTAAAAGCAAACAATATTTTAAAAAAATTTTATTTCTTAACAGTATAAATATGCATTTTTGGTTGCTCTATTTACAGATGGATCATAACCTAATTCTATATTTGTATGTAATATATTAAGTTTAGTAAATATATAAAATCCTTGGGATTAAAAGTTAATATGATCACCCTGGCTGGTAGCACAGTGGATAAGGTGCCGGCCTGCGAACCCAAAGGTCGCAGGTTCGATTCCCCAGCCAGGGCACATAACCAGGCTGCAAGCCAGGTCTCCAGTCAGGTCTGTGGCTGGAGGCCAGTGAAACGCAACCATACATTGATGTGTCTCTCTCTCTCTGCCTCTCTCCCCTTCCCCTCTTTCTAAAAATAATGAAATTAAAAAAAAAAAAAAAAAAAAAAAAAAAAAAAAAAAAAAAAAAAAAAAAAAA